>PVKM010020491.1:0-23318 GCA_004027735.1 Carollia perspicillata | reverse complement strand
CCAATGGCTCTGGCTATGTCTGCTTTTTTAATGGAGGGGTTGCTCTGGTTGAGATGGAAATGGAATGCATTCTTCGGGTATTGATTAACAGATGGAATTTTCTTTGCTTTGTTCTGTAGCTATTATTTGGAAAGTTACTGTATTTTGAAGAGTAGTCATTTGTAGCACAGAAAGTGCAATTTTTCAGCTGGTCCGTTACACCATCCTCTATAAATCTGTGGCTATTGTTGGACTCTGATTTTTCTCATATGTACCGGGATAAGGTGAATCGCATTACTGAATAGAATCAACACCAGCTTTATCAGAAGCTGACAATGTTCACAGACTTTTTTTAAAGCTGAGAAAAGTTCTTAAAGCTTCTGTTAAGAAATAGCAATTTTCTTCCCAGCTAATCTGAAATTCCTTAATGTAGTTATTGTGAAGCACAGAGAGGGAGTTGTGTGTGTGTGTGTGTGTGTGTGTGTGTGTGTGTGTGTGTGAGAGAGAGAGAGTATGTGTACATGTAGTTTCCTTTAGTACTTATTTAGGGTAAGAAATAAATACAACTTTGCATACTTTTTCATTTTCCTGTGTCAAATATTGTCCACATAAGTCATAAAGGAAGATTTTGCTAAGGCAAGGGCCAATCTTTATAGGTTTAGGATGTGCCAGAGATGTAATCATTAAACTCAGCACTGGCAACTGGCTGCCGATAGCAAGTCCACCAGAGGAATGAATGCACGACCCGAAGGTACTGCCATCCTGCACTGTGAGACATTAGGAGACCTGCTGGGTCAGTTTCTAGTCTATACAGAGGAGCACGGAGCATAAATGAGTATACATACATGGAGATTTCAGTGAAATAATTATGAAACAGACTTGTTTCACTAAGAAGCGTAGGCTCAGTGATGTGTACTACATTATAGTTAACTTGTGCCAAGGGTCAGAAAAATGGACTAAATGGGCTTGAGTAAAATCGACATATTCAAACATCAGTTGTTGAAAATCTGCACTGTAACTCAGTTTATCGATGGCAATGGGCTGTGTCTTGGGCTCTGAACCACCGTTTTTCTGTTACCTTCATGGAAACGTACTGGTGGACTGTAGGGAATTTGGAGGGATAGTTTAACAGGAGAGAGCACATACTACATGACGGCAGTTGGAAAGACAGGCCCGTGTGGCCAACATAAGTTGTGTTGGCACCCAGCTAGCTTCTGTGCCTCCCCTTCCTCTCCCAGTGGTAACAACACCACAGCTTCCCCTAGGAAAGGCTCCTTTATGCTCCCCAGTCATGGAGTCTGAATGGCAGGGTCGTTTTATTATGAACTCCAACCTGGCTACAGACGATTGCGATCCAGGAGTGGGCTTCCAAACCAGCCCAATCAGAATTCTTCCCTGGAAGTTTTGCAGACATGAACTGGGGAAGAGATAGAGTCCCCAGATGGTGGCAAAGTTGTGAGATATCAGGCATAGAAGCAGCTGGTGGCTGTATTTTCAATATATGGAAGAAACCGATCAGAGAGAACATCTTCAGGTATAAAGAAGCACAGATGGGAGACAGAGAGCCTTGGAAAGCACACATTTCTCTTCTCAGTTGCCCCCTAAGGCCTAGCTGTATTTTGGTCTTTTTTATTACTCCTTGTTTGCCAATAAGTCCCTTTTTTTCTCAAGCTGCTTTGATTGGATTTCTTGCAGTTTTCAAGTAAAAGAGTCTTGACACATAAAGCTGGGAAAGTATAAACCAGGGGGAAGAACTTAGGCACTAGAAAAAGCAAGCTGGTTTTGTTAAACCAAATAAGCTTGCGTTACTAAAAACTTTGGTCTACCTGTTTGAGTGGAGGGCATTAGATACACAATAAGAATGTGATTAAAACCTGACTTGTGTCTACATGAATCTGTTGTGTAGAAAACAATATTAAATTTCAAAACTTGCCATATGTGTGAGATTAATATTTTATTCATTTCAGATTTCTCTCTCCCCCATCCTTCCACATGGAACCATTCAATTGGCATAAAATTCCAAGAGGAATTCTGTGCCAGCAATCATAAGAATGCTAATCCAACCAGTATGTCACTCAAAGAGCATTCACTTCATACCACAGTGAAGTTCATACCCCACAAGATAGATGAGAGGCAAAGCACTTCCTTTTCCATGAGACTAATCCTAGACTGTACATAGATAATTGCTAATCAAGTAAAGAAAGGCATGTTTCTAATTTTAAAAATATTTGTAATTTGTAAGATAGCAATCTGCAACATTTTTTTTTTAGCTACTTCTTAATAAGTGCAGGACCTGAATCTAAGTGCAGCGGTCTCACTCGTTCATTTTATTGTTTTATCACATAGGTGCACCTGCCCCCTCCCTGAGGCCACCTATTCCTTGGGGCATGGGTGCTGCTCCCAATATCTATTTCCAATATCTGTCTTAACTCTACCCCTTCTTGACTCTGGACTATACTTCTCAGGTAACTGGCAGAGAGGAATGGATTCCCAGACTGGCAACCTGGGTACAGGTGGGAGACTTTGCCATATGTATATTTTGAAACATTAGGTAGATTAATCTCGGAGCCTCTTTTATTCATTGGTATAAAGAGATAATACCTTGTAGAGTTGTTTTGCAAAAAAGTAATTAATTAATCAATTAACTAAAAATATTTATCGAGTGACTATTATCTGCAAGACACTCTCTTTGAAGCTGGCAGTGAACAAAGCAAACCAACATCTCCAGTGGCCTGAAGCTTATTGTCTGATGATAGAGACAGACCATAATGGATAAATCTACACGATGTAAGAGAATGACTGAGGAGGGCTGAGAAGAAACTAAAGTGTGGAAAAGAATTAGGAAATGCATTCGAGTGCTGCAACTTTGAAAATATGGCCAGGGAAGGCTTCTCTGAAGTTCTGCTTGAGAAAAAATCAAAAGGGTGGAAGAAAGTGACAAGCCATTTGGGTAGCTGGAGATATTTCTAGGTGGAAGGAACCCTGTATGCCAGGATTCTACAGGGAAGCATGCAAGGTGTGTCAGAAAATAGAAAGGACATCATTGTAGCTGGAGCAGAGTGAGGTGGAGGAAAGATTCTAGAGCGCCTTCTAAGTCCCTGCAAGGACTTTGGCCTTCACTTTGAATCAGACAGAAGTTAATAAATACTTGCTAGGTGAAGTGCAGGTTCGGTTTGATCTCACCCACCTGGTTCTACTTTCATCAGGTGTGTGAAGCGTTAGGGCCATGGTCACATTGTGTCATGGTCTTTACACAGCATAAAAAAATGCCTCTGAACTTCTCAGGAATGCCTGTTGCAGCTGGCTGCCACTTCCTCCCTGGAGCGAATGGTCGAAGCTGGCTGAGAATCTGCAATGCAGTAGGCTGATATTTCTACCAATGACCTGTAAATGTACCAATTGGTCCATGTCTTAGGAGCAAAATCTGATAGTAATCATATTTCCTTTCTATCAACACAGATAGAAGCTAATTAGATATATTTACATAGAAGTTTTAGAACCATTAGGGAAGCTAATTATACAGTGTTCAGGAGAGCATAAAAATATAAACACAAAGTGAGATGATCACAGAGGAAGAGTCACACCTGCTGGGTTTCCTGTATGACCTTGATTCTGAGATAGAATCGTAACGGGAGGAAAGTTGGCCCATGATGTTGCAAGTGAGGTTACTACTCCCTCTGTGTTCACAGATGTTCCAAACTAGCTCTACTCATCTCTGAGAAAATCAGAAAATTAAGATTAGAGATGTGTGCAAATGAGCACTTGCTATTCAAAACAATAATTTAAAACACTCCCTTGTTACAGTAAGCAAACAAAAAACCAGCTGCGAAGTAAAATGTGGGTTTCTTGTTTTCTCTTTTATTTGTTTTAGGAAAGTATTTAAACAACACTTGCTGGTTCTGAGCCCTGCTGGTGGAGGACTGTTCGAGCTCCCAAACAAAAACCGAATCTAGCCCTTTCATTTAGCAACGTTCATCGATACCGTATTTGTTTTTTTCTAAGCATACTTATTTTTCTCTCACCATCTTCCTCACCTGCAAAATAATAAGACCTACTGACTTTTTGGTCACAACTGTTTTGCAAGAATTTTCAGTCTAGAGTATATTTAAAATGAAGAATCTATAAGTCAGGTGAAGAGGATGAATTTCACAGATATAAACAATCTTTTTATGATCTGACTTATGGCCTTGGTGGCAATTACATTCACTAAATGTGTTTGCAGCTAATGGGAGTAAACATCCCTGAAATCAGGCAGGTTAGCCTTTTCAAAATAAACACGTTTATTAGTAATATCTATGAAATATCATATAGAGTATCTAATACATCTACAATTTTTACATTTTCAAGGTAACTGTGGGAATGAGATTTGTTGAAATAGATTGATAAAGAAGAAAATTGAAGTAAATAAGATTAAAGAGCAGGGAAGATGGGAGATTTATATTTTTCTAGACTGGATAATTATGATCTGACTCAGTTTAAATTGGGCTCTGTGAAAACTGGTCTCGTGAGTTGCCTAGGCAAGAAGAATTTGTGTTCAATGAATTTCAGATATTTTAAAATTTCATTACTTTTGTAAAAACTTGACTAATTAGAAGGAGATATAATCCAGCATATTGTACGGACCTTTATTTTGATGAGTTGAAGTTGGTAGGAAGGTATTTGTTAATTGAAATGTTTGGTTTGCCAACACCCCCCTTACCCTTTCACAGGAAAGTGTCTTCTTCTCAGTTCCTTACTACGGGATTTAGTGGATGCCACATTCTTTGTTATAGAATGTTTTCTTCCCAACCAGTGACTGGGTGAAGAGTGGACAACTGTTCCAAGTTGGGACAGCCATGATACCTAACCTCACAGCTACAGGTATCGGTTTCAAAATAGTCATATATGACCCAAACTGACCCAAATCAGAATATTCCCCCATTTTTTAAATTGGATATAACAATAGAACAGTAGTTATGAAACCAATGAGCCCATGGATCAGGTAGGACTGCATAAGAGATAATGAATTATCAGCAGAAAAATAAGCAGAGTCAAAGTCCTGAACTTGAACTACCTCTTGGTTTCAGCTGCTCTTGAGACCCAATCCTATCCATATTCTCTCAGGTGGTTAGAGCTGGCACTGTCTTGTTGGCTGAGCTTAGGAATGCTCAAGGCCTAAGATCTGGGACTTTAAGATTTCATTTTATTTCTCTACAGAGACTGGACAATATTTTTCATACTCATTTAGAAATATGGAAAACCCAAAAGTTAGTTTCTCTTCTTAGGTTTTCAGTGCTTAAATTGTTTATTTGTGTTTATTAAGTTGCTTTACAAAACTTACTTATGGCCCTGGCTGTTTGGCTCAGTTGGTTGGAACGTTGTCCCAGGCACCAAAAGGTTGCAGGTTCAATTCCCAGTCAGAACACATATCTAGGTTGCGGGTTTAATCTCCAGTCTGATCAAGTACAGGAGGCAACCGATTGACGTTTCTCTCTCACATCTGTATTTCTCTCTCAAATCAATAAACATATCCTTGGGTGGGGATTAAAAAAATCTTATTTATGTTTGTCCTTCACTGAGATGTAACTAACATGCTGCATATGTAACAGACATTTCAGGCAGAAGCTGAATTTACAAACAGGCTGTTTGAAAGGGAATTTAAAATATGACCTTTAAATTTTTTAGTGTGTATTTTTTGTTGGTTCACATTTATATAGTTTTATCTTTATAAAGAAAATTCCTGTTATGATAACCGATAAGGATTTATACTTATATCTGGGCATTTTTATTGTGCTACATAAAATGTATATTTTATCACGCACACCTGCAATGAAACCCATAATGATGCAGTTTGCCATTACTAAAATTAAGATAATCTGTATTTATCACTGGCTCTTTGAAAAATGTTCCAGTGACAAATGCAAGCTCAACTGTAAATTTTTAAAAGTCAGTTTAGATGATTTTTGTTGCAAAAAGTCCATCTTGCACTGGTTTTTTATACCAGTCATTTATGAAAACAGTTCCTGTCTGTGGCCTGCCAGGAGTCCGTTGAAGCATACCGCTATCATCAAGGTTCATATGCAGACAGACATATTGCTATCTTTGACATCAACAGATGTAGCATTTTCATACCATACAGAAAGTAATGGTGCCTGACATTTCTGGGTTGAAAGCCCTTCTTTGTTTCTTGCACTAATGGAAATGGACTTTGTGGCTTTCTTGTGCACTTCAAGATTGTATGTAAATGTTTCTATAAAAAGGTTTCTTTTTATTATCTTATGGAAGTTGGGAAATAAAGGTGAAGGGAGAAAATTGCCAGAGAAACCAAGGATGGTTTTAAAAATAGTTTAAACCCTATGAATTGAAAACAGAATTGAGTTACAAGTAGTTTATACTTGTGTGTAGGTCTGTGCGTGTGGATGGTGAGTTTCTATGACATTTCCTTAGGGGATTAAAATATAGAATATTTCTGAATAAAGATATTTGAGCAGCTAAAATATACCCCAAATATTCCTGGTCTCATTTCTGATTTAGTTGTTATTCTGTTGTTAAGCAGAGGATGAAAACCCTATTACTTTGATTTTGAAGAAAGGACATCTATAATGTCAAATGGGGACTTTGATTTTGAAGAAAGGACATCTATAATGTCAAATGGGGTGGCATTAGCACCCAGGATTTTCTCAAAGTCCACTCGAACCAGCTATATTTGGACAGTTTCCATTTTCTAGTGAACTGCTGAAGTGTTAAACAGAGTACCTTAATTTTTGTTAGCTGAATTTTGTCATGGTGGGAGACGCTTACTGAAAAAAGAATTAGTAGCTGAATATAGTAGAGCCATGTTGAGGTAGATGGTGTTTCTATCCTGGAAGAGAAAACTGCATTTTTTAAACAAAAATTGGTGAGTTTATTATATATTAATTATTCCTCATTTTTTAAAAATAAGAATACTTGGAATAAAACACAGGCAGGTGTTTATAGAGTTGAGATAAAAACTTGGAACTCTACAGATCCGGTCTCCCTCACACCCACATCAGAAACCTTTAAGACACCTATCTGTACGGTCTGTGGCCCACAGACCACAAGTTGAAAACAGCTTCTAGGCTATATACGTGATAATGAGAACTCCAGCAGGCACTAGAATATGTAGCTTAAAATTCTTAAGTAATGATATAGAAAGCTGCATTTTTAATGCAGTAATGCATTAAATGTAATGTGGATGATATTCTCTCATACTGCAAAAGCTTGAGGCTAACAGGCAGTGCTGCACTCACGCAGCACGGTAGGGGGCGCTACTGCGGTGGAAGCAAATGGGTGACTACCAAAGAGACTCTTCAAAAAGAACTTTCTTTGAAACTATCGTGATCACTAGTCTTAGTTGATATCTTTTCTGTTTTTAAAGATTTTAATATCTCTTGTGAAATTCTTTTAATAATAATACAAATAGTTTAGTTTACTTACAGGAATATACATTTGTGAAGATAATGCAGATTACATAGAAAAGTAAAAATGAGAAAAAAATTGCTACACATTATCTCATCATACAGGATAATGACTACTAAAAAATTGACTACTTTTATTCAGTCATTTTTCTATGCAAAAGCACCTTTAAAAGTAATCTTTTAACAACATAAATTATAGTGATATTTCCCTTCTTTTAAAATATCAAGTTATATAATAAACATTTCTCCTAATTAACTACTATCTAGAAGGATTTATAATTATTACAAGATATCATATCCTATTAATATATAAAACTTTAATTTTTTATTGTAGGAAACTTGCACACTGCACAATTATTTGCTGTATAAACTGGCTCTGTTTTACATTTTAGTAGTGGATTGGTAATATTTAATAGAGTAGGAGGTGTGCATATCTTATAGCTTTGCAGTGTGATTTTAGTTACAGACCTGAGAGAAACTCTAGCTGAAGTGTTGTAGGAGCAGAAGTGCACATTGCTGTGTTATTTACAATATAGCAAATTGTTCTATCACTAGGGTATTATATTATACATTAAGCCTTATTTATACCATGGAAAATGCATGGACTTGCATATTATGTATAGCACACAGTGAGTAGAGATTGCACAGACCAGTTCTATACTGAGTCAATGTGGATGAATCTCCAACATTTAAGATTAGGATAAAAAATGGTAAAAGGATTCCTGGTGTATGATTTGTAAAAAATTTAACCATGAGTATACTATACACTGAATATCCAAGCAGCACAGCTACTCAGTGAATTCCTTCCAGACTGATGGACTGGTGGTAGAGGTGAAATATTCATGTTTTATCTAAACCCAGTCCTCCAATTTGGATGCATGATTCTAGCCCTTTTTCCTACTCAGGGACTTTGCTCCAGTAATTTTTCCCTCTCTCTTTTCCATCATCAGTTTTTCCTGTTCTTCTGGACCACTTCCATTATTAAAAATACTCTGTTCACCCCACTTTTCTTCACTGCTAGCTAACATCTCACTTTTCCATTCCCCCTTTCAGACAAGTCCATAGATATCTCCAAGGATGAATGGTGAGAAGGCACACAATGAGTACTCTATCTCACACCCTCCTCCACTCCCCCCTTCCCATGTACAAAGGAGGTGTGAGGTATCTTCTCGTATTGTTCATGGCAGGCGGGTGGTGTTATTTCACAAGGGAAATGGCGGTTAAGTCTCAGATGTTTTCTATATTCAGAGCTACTAAAATTAAGGGATACAATAAAATTCAGAGACTCTACAACATAACATTTACAATGTCCAGAATCTAATAAAATTACTAGTGATGTCAAGAAATAGAAAAACATGGCCTATAACCAGGACAAAAATCAGTCAGTAGAAACAGGTCCAGAAGTGAGTATAATGCTGGAACTAGCAAATAAGAACCTGAAAACAGCTATTATAACAACCCATAACTATTTAAAGGAAAAGACACATATAACAAAATGTGAAATAGGAGATATAAAACAGAATGGCATGGAACTTCCAGATACTAAAATTACAGTTTTTACAATAAATACTTCAATGAATGGTGTAAAAATAGATTTTGTGCCAAAGTAGAAGAGATTAGTGAATTTGAACACATAAGAACAGAATCTAGCCCCAGAGAGTGTAGCTCAGGGGATTGAGTGAGGGCTGCAAAGCAAAGGGTCGCTGGTTCGATTCCCAGTCAGGGCACATGCCTGGGCTGTGGGCTAGGTTCCCAGTGGGGGCTGTGTGAGAGGCAACCACACATTGATGTTCATCTCCATCTCTTTCTCCCTCCCTTCCCTTCTCTCTGAGAAATAAATAAGTAAAACGTTAAAAAAAGAACTGAATCTAAAAGGAAGCATATAAAAAATGACTGGAAAAAAATAAGTGGATTCTCAGGTGCCTGTGGAATAATGCTGTGGTCTAACATATGTGCAAATGGAGTCCCAGAAAGACAGAAAAGAGAAGAGGGGCAGAAAAAACATTTGAAGATTTAATGGCCAAAAATTTTCAAAATGTTATGAAAAACCTAAACTCAAATTCAAAAAAAAAAAAATCCCAAACAGAACATACACACATATACTCATGTACTCACACATTCATACAAATACACCAAAACCCATCATAATGGAATAGCTGATAATCAGTAGTAAAGAAAAATATTAAGTTAAGCACGATTAATATAGACACACTTTACACAGAGAATGGTTTCTCAACCCCAGCACGACTGAACATCTGGGCTGGAAAATCCTTTGCTGTGGGAGCTGCCCTGTTCACTGAAGGACGTATAGCAGCATCCTTCACCTCTACCCACTAGATGGCAGTCACGACACCTCCTAGAGACAATCAGAATTTTGCCTGTTGACATTGACAAAGGTCCCTTGAAGGGGCAGTTGCCCGACAAGAACCACAATGTATAAAAACAAAAATAGAATTAATTGCATACTTATCAGAATATTTCAAACCAGAAGACAATGGTACAACATTTTTAAAATGGTAAAAGGAAAAAAAGAACAAAGTGGAATTCTGTATTCCTCAAAAATATCCTTCAAAAAAACCATTTTTATTTCAATAAAACTAAATCTGAGAGAATTCATTGTTAACAAGATTGCATAACAAGGAATGTTAAAGTTTTATAGACTGAAGAAAATGATACCAAGCGGTAACATTTTTAAAAAGGAATGAAGAACACCAGAAATAGTATAATGTAGTAAATATGAAAGACTTTTTCATCCTTTTTTGGTCAGTCTCCTTAAAATGTCCTTTACTGTTTGAAGCAACAATAACAGTGCATTGTGAGATAAATTACAATAAGACAAACCATAGGAGGGGAGAGATGGCAGTTCACACTGTATGCTAAGTGACGTGATATCATTTGAAGATAGCTTATGATAAGTTACATACACATATTACAAGCCCTAAAGCAACCAGTAAAACAAGTAAACAGAGTCATAGAAATTTGAAAGACAGAGGATAAAATGGAATGTAAAAAAACTCAGTTATTCAAAAATCCAGGAGGGAAAGAAGAATAACAGAACAAAGAATAGTGACAGCATATAAAAAGCACATAGCAAGATGATAAATATTGATAGTTACATTAAATATAAATTATCCAAATACTCCAACTTAAAGATAGAGATTGGCAGACTGGATAAAAAGCAAGACCCAATGATATGCTGTCTAAATATATCAGCATTTATCTTCTAAGAAATAAGAATACTCTCCTATCTACCCATAATAACTACACATGAAGATATTTTTGATAACACTGACTTTTTAAAAGAATTCAAACAGTTGTTTTGTAAAATTTCCCATATTTATGTTTTTCTGGTTGTTTTCTTTTAATTAAATAAAGGTTAAAATTTTTTGGCACGAATACTATATGAGTGATCTTGCGTGATCTTGATTGTATCATATAAGGAGGCATATTAACAGAGGAGTGACTATGTAATTTATAATTTAAATGAGAACACTTTTGAGAGGAAAAAGTGGCATCATTACTAAGTATTCTAAGATACCAAGTGAAAGCTGAGCTTGTCTCAAGTAAACTGGGAAATGGTCACCTAGTTGCTGGTGACTCTCAGTTTGATCACTTGGCTAAAGTGGCATTTATCAGAGATCTACAATGTAAAGTACTTTTTTCCCTTTAATGGTTAAAATGTGGGCTAATACATTGAGAACATGTGAGTATCATGTTCCTCCATCATATTTTACATAATGGCTTTAGCACCCACTTAGGAGTTTTACTCAAATTATTATACTTGAGTGGAAAAAGAAAGCTTTCTTTTTCTATCATTTCTTCTGAGTTTATTAGTTAGAATTCTGATGTAAAGATCTTTTCTTAAGCTCCTCTTTGCCCTTTTAATATCCTGATGGATTCATACAGTAACATCATTATTCTTTATTATGCTCAGATCATTAGCAAAAACAGCCAGTGGGAGCATTTACAATCTGACTTCTGTGTTGTTTGGATCTGTCACATTTATTTTTTTAGTTATTTCTTGTTTTATGTTGAAGATGTTTCAGTTTAAATTTGTAGATTTCCTTTTTCATTGGTTTATCTATGTAGGTAGCTGAACCATGCTGTTTTAGTTATTGATCTTTATAGTTTTGTTTTTATTTCTATATTTTATTATTTTATTTTAAGCTTATTGTTATTCTTTTTCTTTTTTATCAAATTTATTGGGGTGACAGTGGTTAACAAAATTCTACAAGTTTCAGGTGCACAATTCTACACCACAGCATCTGTATACTGTATTGTGTTCAACACCCCAAGTCAAGTCTATGTCCCTCACCATTTATACCCTTATACCTCCCCCCGCTTCACCCCTCCATTATCATACTGCTGTCTGTGTTCATGAATTCCCTCTTTTTAATTTTTTTGCTCAATCTTCCCCCTCCCCCACACCCTAACACCCCCCACAGCTTTCAGCTTGCTCCTTATATATGAGTCTGTCTCTATTTGGCTTGTTAGTTTATTTCGTTCATTGGATTCCACCTATGCATGAAATCATATGGCCCTTGAAAATGGTACCTCTGTCTCTAACTGTCTCTTTGTGGCTAATAGAAACCAGGGTGCTTTTCACGGCCAACTGTTAGGTGGGTTCCTCTTTCTGGCTCTGGTGCTCTGGGCTGGGGAGCCCTGCTTGGGGTGTAGACCTCACTCTTCTCAGGCAGAAACCTGCCATAGCTGAGATATCCCTTGGGAAACTCAGCTGCAGCGTGTGGAAGTGGGCTGACCCTTTTCACGTCTCTGCCCTTCCTACCATTTTCTATATGGCTTCTTCTGTAAACCAGTCCTTGGTTATAAGGCTTCTCTTCAGCTAGTCTTCAGCTGGTTATTCAGGCAGATTGTTCTATAATTGAGCTGTAATTTCAAGTCAGTTCTGGGAGATGAGTATAGCTGCCAACTGCTCTGCCACCATTTTGGATCACGTGATCTTTATAATTTTAAAATTGGATGATTGTAGTCTCCTGTTATTATTTTTACACTTCAAAAATTTCTAGGCCATTTTGGATTTTTTTCATATGCACTTGGGGATTCATTTATGTAGCTCCCCCCAAAAACCTGGTAACTTTCTTAGGACTGCACCAAATTAGAGTACTAAACTGGGGAAACTGATGGATAGTTACCATACTAAATTGCTGTGTCCACGAAGAGGTCGTGCCTTTCTATTTGCTCTCTGTCTGTCTGTCTGTGTGTCTGTCTCTCATCTGTCTCTCTCAGATGTAGGAAATTCTTAAAGTTTTCTTGTTGTTCTTTAAAGTTTATTTTTAAGTGTCTTTTCACTACTTGCAAGTTTTTATTTTTCAGTATATTTTCTAACTCGTATTACTTTACATTTACGAAGGCTCTTTTTTTTCTCACCTAAGCATATTTTTTCATTGCTGCCAGAGAGAGAGGAAGGGAGGAAGAGAAACATCAGCATGAGAGGGAAGCATTGGGGATTGTATGCACCTGGACCAGGGATTGAACCTACAGCTTAGGTATGCACCCTGACTGGTAATCAAACCCACATCCCTTTGGTGACCAGACAATGTTCCAACCAAGTGAGCCATACTCGCTAGGCCATGAAGGCCCTTTTGTGTGCTCATTCCATATCCTGCTAAGATTATTTTAATTCCTTTAATGTTTGTGTTAGTTTTATCACCGATTGCCTAGATTTTAAGGGCCACTATCATGTCATCTACAAAATAGAGACAGTTTTACTCTCCCCCAATTCTTATGCTTTTCATTGTTTTTGCTTTTCAGATGGCCATGGCTCATGGCTGCTCTGCAGCTGCAGATCTGTAGTGGGGCAGGGCACGTTCACCTTCTTCCTGACTCAGTGGGGAGATGTCTAGCAAACTGCAGTGTTCTCACTATATATATATGGACTTTTAAAACGAGTATTGAATTTTGTTGAAGATCTTTTAGCATTTGTGGAGATAATTATATGATTTGTTTTTACTGGACATTACAACATGAATCACATCGATATGATTTCTTATGTTTCTGGAAATATTTTACTTGGTCATGTTTATCATAATTTTCAAAATGTTTTCCTGGTTTCCTTTCGCTAATGTGTTTTTGAGCAGTGTTTCAGTGATATTTATAAGTTACGTTGTTCTGTGGATTTGTATGTGTACACATACTATCTTCATGAGGTTTAGGTGCATATGTTATATTTGTTTCATAGACAGGATTTAGAAAATTTCCTTTATTGTCTTAGCCTTGGACAATTTAATAAACATTGGAGTCATGTGGTCTTTCAAGAATTGGTAGAATTCCATTCAACCATTGTGGCCTGGCACTTTCTGGAGAGGGAGAGAGGAGTCCTTTGATGACCTTATTTTTTCTGGGAAAAAATTCTAATCATGCTTGCTTTATCACCATTGTGATTTTTAAAAAATTTCTCTTTACAAGAAAAAGAGCCTTTATTTTACTAGTTGATATTGAAAGTTTGTATGAGCTTACACATTAGAAATGAATGATTAAATCAATGAAGTGTAACTGACTGCCACCCAAAGCTTTCTCATTTGATTGAGGGAGGCATTCTTGGGGCCAGAAGTTAGACAGTGAATAAGGGGACAAACACCGGACAGGAAAAATTGATTTTGTGCGGTGGGGAGGGGAAGTCACCAATGAGTGGAAAGAGCAAAGGAAGGCGAAACTGAAGAGTAGAAAGGGATTAAAAGAGGATGTCACCATTTTTTCAATTGACCCACTTCCTTATAATCCTGAGGACAAACAGAAGTTACGGGTGTTCTTGCCCTTCAGGGAGTGTGAGCAGTTTGGTCTAACCTGACTTCTGGAAATGTGTATTATCTTAACTAGAATTTAATTTGAAACCATAAAATTAACTATAAAAACTTCGTGTAATAATTCTCACTGAATTGTTGATGGATGATTTTGTATATTTTTCTATGCCATCAAAAAGCACTTTAATTATCTAATTTCATAGACACAGACAAATACATATCTGAGGCATGGAAATTCAGGCAACTTGAGTAATAAATGGGGAACTGAATCAGAGTTAAAGAAAAATAGTTAATCTTTTCTACTCCATATTCATGCTGGAGGCACTTTGCATGCTCTAACTCATTTAATTCTCACACTAACTCTGTTAGAGGCCATTATATAATACTAATGTGTAATAATAATGATACCAGTTTTACACATACTGAAACCCTCGAGGCGTGGAGAGATCTGGTGACCCATCCGGGGTTACACAGTAAAAAGTAGAGACTGATTCAAATCTAGGGGTTGCTTTAGAGTCACTCTGCTAAGTGACAGAGTTAATGTCATGCCCTTTCTGCCTTCGAGGACCTCAGGCACTGCTGTGAAGTCAGCCCTGTCTGCACGCAGCAGGCGCCAGAAAGAGGTGGGATTACACAGCAGGCAGGAGGGCAGCTCTGTGCTCAGAGTCCACTGCCACCAGCAAAGGGTCCTTGGGGCCAAGTTCTAAGCTCTTCTAAACTTCTGTTATCCATTTGGAAAATTAAGAAAATGATGAAAGTAACTTCATAGGTTTATGAGGACGATCAAGTAAGATAAGCCATCTAACGCACTGAGTAGGAGAAGGTGCATCACACTGGAGCCACTTCATAAATGTCAGCTACCATTTTCATTCCAGAGCTGAGCAAGATGTACGGCTTGTCCTCTGGAAACCCATATTTAAAAATCAGCCAAATATGTCCAGCAGCCAGACAAAGGCTAACTAGGGGCTGGGACTTAGGAAAACGCACGTGTGATGCCAACTCTCAGGAGAGACAGATCATGTCTGGGGAATAAGGCACGTTCAGTGGAGAAGGCAGTAATCAAGACACTTGAGCTGCAGGGCGGGAGCTCAGCAGGTACGGACCCTGATCCTTCCAGGACTGAAATTAGCACGACCTGCAGTGCAGAGAGGCTGTGCTTTATTCTCCCCTGAAAAATAAAGAGGCAAAGATGTACTTACTAATGTAGGCCCCCAAACTATAACTGTATTACCTGTTCAGGGAAAAAGTTTGTAATTTCATGCCTTAGGGCTAGCGCACACTGGTTGAACGCGTGGAGGCAACCTGAGTAAGGTTCAAGAACCCAGATCTGACCACTATGAAGCAGACAGGGGTAAGAAGCATGAAGCCTTTGACGTGGGCCCCTCTCCACCTCCGTGGGACTCTCAGAGATGAGCCTATGGTAATGATGTTCCGTCTCCTCCAGGCTTGTGGAGAGAGTTTACAATGCACTTCTTTGTGAGGGGGACGGAAAGCCTTTCGCATTGAGATTCCTCTTGAGAAATCTAGAACACAAAGAAGGGAAACTGGTCATGATTTTGGACTCTAGGCCCAGATGGTGTGGGTTTGATTTCCAGCTCTGACACTTTTTAGCTGTATAATCAAGCAGTTAAAAATTATAGACCTGATTTCATTCTCTTTATATGAAGAATAATAATAAAACTTACATGTAATATTGTTGTATTTAATGACCTAAAATGCAGAAAGTACTTAATGTGTCTGGCGTGGAATAATACACAAAATATTAACATAAAACAATAAAAGCAGCTAAGGGTTTAACTTTCTTTTTGATCAAGAAAAATAAAGAACTAGAAGGTGCTCACAGGATGACCCCCTGAGTGTAGCTGTGATGGGAGAGGTCCTGAAAGGGAAGGTGCAGAGAGGACCTGGTGGCTGGGATGTTTCTCCAGCCTTCTACATCCCATCAGCCATAAGCTTGGAGGTCTGGGTAGAGGGCAGTGCCCAATGTGAGTGAGGGGAGGTAGAGACCTCCAGAAGAAATGTTTAGATGATTGTGAAAGGCAGCTCAGATTTCAAAAGCAAGAGGGATCTTTTCAGTATTGGTGACCTTGGTCCCCCTCAGGAGGGAAAGACCCTGGCACATCCCTGCTCTGATTGGTTCTACAGGAGGGACATTCTCTTTTGCTTCCAGTTCTGCAAGGTACGAGGAGAAGTGTTTACTTACTGGGCCATTATCTCTTGGGAGAAACTTAATTGAAGAAGTTAATTGCCCAGAATGGGTTTTGAGGCATGGGAACAGTAGGGTGTTTAGAACACCTAAGTGGTTGAGTGGCTTCTCTTTGTGGAGAGAAAACCATGGGAAAGGGTTCCCAGGGGACACAGCACCTACCCACCTATAAGCACTCCTGTTATTGGGCTCAACTCATGTTCTATAAATTGACATATTTTCTTAAACCACAGTTAATGTTTGAGCTATGAATATTAGAAACTCTGGACCATTTCAATGATGATAGATAATACAGAGATTTACCAATACCTATTTTAGAAATAGAAACATGAGTGGAGGCTGTCATCAGATGGCTCACTAAGGAAATGTAGGTTGACGAATCCTGGTTTAGAGTATTTAAATATATTATAATTGTTTTGGTAATTTACAACTAGTTTTATTTAAACCTAGACTGTTTACCAAACACAGTGCTTTATTAACCAGAAACCACTTTCTTCAACTTGTTGGAAAATAAATTTCTCTCTGTCCAGGATGACTGTGACATAGTCCCAGCTAGAGGGGCAAAGGGTTGTCAGGCTTTTTAGTCTTTGCTTTGTGTTATCACTTCCAGCCTCAGGACTCCAGTTTCACGCAGAATACCTGATGTGGCACTGTACACCCTTGGAGACATGCTTGTTCTGGAAACAACGTGGAAATAGTAGTTCCCTAAAACCAAGCTCGTCCATAAATAGACATCTTGGTCACCTCTTATTTTAAACTGAGAATAAGTGTAGAAATGAACTCTTCCTCAGTTCTTATCTTCCTTCTCAGTATTCCCTTCTTTTCCTGCACACAGGCCTGAGAAGTTCTGTAGAAACATATGAAAGCTTTATTAAAAGACTGTAGAACTTGCAATCACTCAGACGACTCTCTTTGGGCATCTGTGGGGAAAAAATGATGATTAAGACACCTGATTTTATCCATGTGTCCTTTATACATGTTCCTGAGAGACAACTGTACTTCAACAACAATGAAAACGTGAAAAAAAAAAAAAAAACAATAAATATCACCACAAACGAAAGAAAAAAAAAGACATGTGGGCTTTCAACTCTGGTGTGGGCTTGAGTCCTGGTGTCTACATACAGCCATGTTACCTTGGGCAAGTCAGTTGTCACTGGAAGCCTTGGTTCCCTCACTCAGAACACGGGGTTTATAGTGAAAAGTAAATGCCTGTATATCTGGAATAATAAATGTTAAAGAAATGCTAACAATGGTTATGATTGTGATCATTAATCAGAATCTGTCCCAAATAACCTTTTTTCATCTCATTTCTTGATCCCCAGGGTTTAGGACACTGGGCTACTCATTAGTCCCCAAACACTCAGTGCTTTATCATGCTCTCTTCATTTGCTCACTCTACCTTTCCTCATGGAACATCCACTTGTCTGCCTCTGACAAGCTAGGTAGGGCCTCTGCAGGGCCTTGTTCACATGAGATGTGTCCTGGGAAGCCATCTTGTAGCCCCTCACAGTCCACTTCCTCCTTGCTTCTGTGACACTTAGGACTTTGTTTACATGTTCAAAATGCTGCTTTCCAAGTTTCTAGAACTCTGTGGGTGCTTGTCTCCAGGCTCCATGAGGGCCCACTTACCAGTCTGGTTTGTGGTAAGCTCCATGAGTATTTCTTGAAGGAATGACTTGAATTTTGCTTTAGTTTCAGCAAGTAAAAAATTCAAGAAGGGATGGACTTATGGCTTCATAAAGGGCCCTTTTGCATGACCCTGAAGACAGAGAAGAAAAAGCAGCACCTGCCAATGGAAGTCCTCCTGTTTGTCCTATAGTAAGTGGTAGCATGGGTTGGAAGAAGAGAAGGTATTTCCAGGAAAGTGTTAAAAAAAACCCTTCTGTTCTTTCTATCACAGTTACTTTCATGGACTTAGCAAAAATCCAACAAGTATCTGCCAATGGCTTGGGACTGTGGAGTGTGCAGTAAATGTGCTGAGTACTGAGGTGGTCAAGCTCCCGGGTCACATATAGTAATAGTCCTTTGTCCTGCCCCTAACGCAGGCCTACTGTGTCCGTGTGTTATCTTGTCCCATTTATAGTGTATTCCTCTAGATTTTAGTAAACTAAACTGAGACATGCCTGAATCTTTCATTTGGTTTTTGGAGCCTGTGACAGCCTCTTGGGTAGTATTGACCCAAAGGTCAACAATTTTGAATTTGTGATGTCACCAGGTATAGGAATCATTATGCCTTGACGGATGTTAATTTGTCCACATTGTTCTCCTCCAAACTAGAAGCAGAATGATAAATAATGACTTCATCTTTGAAAACCATCAAAGCTTTGGAACTAATGTGAACATTGAAATAATTGTAGAATGCTTGCTTTTATTATCCACTAGCTATTTGTTTGCAGCTTGGCATCCTGGGTTTGTGTTCTTGGGAAATTCAGGGTGTTCTTTGGTGATTAGGCTTATTGTGCTCGTGAGACATAGATTCACTCGCATTTTTCAAAATGGACGTGTGCATGAATTGGGTTGGATTTAGTTTCCTTTCTCTTTCCAGGTGAGCTTAACCGTCTGAAGAGGGGAACCCCCAACAGAACAGGAGCATTAGATGCATTGTCC
Organism: Carollia perspicillata; assembly: GCA_004027735.1. Taxonomy (NCBI): domain Eukaryota; kingdom Metazoa; phylum Chordata; class Mammalia; order Chiroptera; family Phyllostomidae; genus Carollia; species Carollia perspicillata. The sequence goes on along the minus strand of PVKM010020491.1, from coordinate 4,347 downwards.
CTCTCCCTTTATTCATCTCTAACTAGTGCTTTTCATCTCAGAGAGTACATGAATATGTAAGTGCAAGCGCTGCTGATTGTGAACTCGGAACAAAGAGTAGTGCTGTAGATTTCAATGCGTTTGGACCATAATGTGCTGCTTTCTTGATAATGAGTTCTTGGCATTGAAATGAAAAGCAAACATATCATTATGAAGGGGCTCCATAAAAACTGTCCGTCATATATCTTAAGCTTCATTAGTTTAGATTAATGACTTGATATACATGACAATAGGTGAAGCAATTCTTTGTTTATTTATTGACAATTAAATGTGGTGGTGACATGCATAAACAGGCTTCCCTCTGATTAGTTCCATGTTTTAAAGTAACTTTGTGTTATAAAACTTGTTAACTACAGTATCATTTTATTGAGCTCTGTTGGGTGAATGATGTGATCTACATTGAAAGGCATCAATATTGCAGCCATTCCCGACAGTCACTGGAGCATTGTGCTCACAGATTGGAGTTGATATCTTATTGTACAAAGTCAGGGACCCAGAAAATGTCCAGTTATTGAGCCTCTGCCCTGAGAGGACAATGTTCTATTCATGGAATCTGGGTGCAAGGTCACAGACCGAAACCTGAACGAAGGATAAAATTCAAATTTGTTTCAAGGTTTGGCTGAGGACCTCCCTGAGATGCAGTGTTTAGAAAGCATGGAGCCTTTCCCAGAGTATCCTCCTGCAGAGTAACACTTCATAATGCAATGCAAAGGAGTGCGTGAATGCAGTGTGTCCTAATTAGGAAGCTGCCGTAGGACCAAGTGAGCCTACTTGTAAGAAGATGCCGATGTGTCTGAGAGTGTGTTGATTCATATGACATCAGAAAGCTTCCCAGAATACCTTGTAACAGACATGCCGTTTCAGGAGAAACTGGGAAGGCAAGGAAGAACAAGAGAGGAGAAAAGGGCAATGTGGCATAAAATTTATCTGCACGCTAGTCCCTTTGAAATATCTGTGGTTTGCCTTTCCATGAATCCAAAAGTTGGAGGCTGTCAGGGACAATCAGCCCTTCCCATCACGGACACCCTGTGGTTCTCCTTAATAGCTCCCTTTTATGTGCTGTCAGTCCTCAAAAATATATTTAGAAAAGACTGATTTAGAAGGAGGCATAAAATAAAATCCATGTTGCGGTAGTGTATTACAAATGATTTCTGGATTTCATTCTGTGCTATTACGCTCTCTGTAGAATTTTCATACAAAGGGAAAAATAAACCCTCAGCCAGCTTGAAAGAGAACTCATTTGACAAAAGAAGCCACTACAAAGCCAGTCATGGCCTCCAGTGAAGCCTCGTGTCCCTGGATGTCGGAGTCCAGTGGAGCCCCTTTGCTTTCCTCAGGAAACACTGAGCAACAACTGTGCACCCCACGATCTTTCCTATGGAATGTCCTGAGCAAAGCTTGAATGCAAAGGAAAGAGTGAGGGTAAACTAAGCATGACCTGCTTTTCCCTACAGCCCTTGAGTGGCTCATGTACAGACCTTGTCCTAAGATGACTTTGCAGTTATTTTGTTCATTAGTGGTGTTAACATTTCATTGATTTATGATGTAAAATCAGTCCCTATACTCTGGAGGAGTAACCAGACTCTGCTCCTTGAACTACCCTTTTCATTTTCATCAAATAAGCCCTTCCTCCCTTCTTCATTGACCCCCAATCTGTATTACAATCTCATCAATGGTCACCTTACTATGGGAAGATGGTGTCCAGCCCCGTAGGTTCTTCAGATGGCAGCACGGTGAGAGGAATAAATCTGGCCCTAATTTTACATCCAGTTTTACAAAGTTTGTCCTTCTGGGGAATGCTAATCCCTCCCAGAGGAGCAAGGTAAGTACCCCAGTGTGGTAACTTCTGTGGTAGCTGTGAATGGACATGAGCACTGGGAATTGAAAAATAACTCGTACCTGTGCCCTCTTCCTTCTTCTTCCCATATTTAAAGACTTGACAAACCTGCTGAGACCCTGATGTGGCGAGTTTTGGGTTTTCCAGACACTTCACTACTAAGTGTTTCCACGCTTCAGCTCTCACGTTAGCCTGGGGATCCATTAGAAGGTTGTTAAAGTTCTCACGTAATAATCACTGCCATTGGTGTGCAATGGAGAGCGCTCAGGTGGCCAGCCACTTGTTCCTTTTCAGGGTAGGCCACATACTTATTTTTAAAATGATACCTTTCTAGTGTTGAAAAGTTTGTTTATACTTGGAAAGAGAAAAATGTATGTACAGGGTTTTCATAACTAAGGAAGATATATACTATCATTGTAAAATTTTGTGGGTTCATTTATTTACCTAGGCATGGAAACTTTTTCTTCTTTGTGATTTTGGAAGCATTTTGAAGGTCTGTTTTGATATCATATCACTATCTTTTATGCAGAAACAGCAATCTTCATAAATATATCTATGGTTTATATCTATGGTTTATGTTTATGAACCAAGGGTTTTACAATGGGGAGTGCTTAGATGATAATATACATCTAAAATGATGTAAGGAAATTGGTTTAAAGATAAGTTGACTAGGAGATGTTTTGTAATTTGACAACAGTGCGGAAACTACCATGGAATTATATTAAAAAATCACCTGATAAGTTTTCGTATTAAACCAATTAAAGCAGGAGAGCTTTCACACACCAAGATCCTTACCAAGCCACAAAATTAAATGTAAAACGTGAGCAACTTCAAAATAATAAATGATTTTTCAAAACAAGCAAATGAACATGGTAGAATTTCCTACTGCTGGATTAAGAGAAGCTTTAAACATTTTTTTTTCGATGAGGACCTCTGTTATAGTCATCTGTATTTCACAAACTCTGCATCATTAGGCTTGATTTACCTATTAGAAAGAGATATTGACACACTAGCCAGGAGCTCCTAAAGCACTCATTCTTTCCCCAAGATGCTTTGCTTCCTTTACTTTGCTCGCCTTTGTTCACAAGACTCAGCTTTTCTTTCAAAATTGCACCCTCTTTTTCTGTTGCAGTGTTCTGAGGACTAGAACACAAGTGATCATTTACAGATTGAAGGTTAGCACAGAAATGCATTGTGCTTGTGATTTGATGAGTAAAAACAAATCAGAAAATAAGAACAAATAGCAGTATTATCCCATGGGAAAGGGGCTTGTGTACTCATCTATTATTTCCCAGCTTGAAATGTGCCACTGTCGTAGTTCCACTCGATTACAAGCTTTTTCCTCACTTCCCTTGGTTGATTCATCTTGAGGGCTTCTGACATTTGTAAAGTCCCTCCCATATGCTGCTAAGCAGCCAGGGAAACCTTGTTAATGAAGAAATAACAAGCTGAAGATTTGAATAAATATTTAGCTGAATGAAAGGAGGTATACAGTTAATTTTTTTTAATGCTGACAACTGAGTAAACTCACAAAATGCTTTGCTTGTTTTAGCTAAAAATGGGTTCTCGTGGAGGTTTTTTTACTGCACCACAGGGCACTTTCATTTCCTGATTCTATTATAAACTAAGTGGCCACCTGAACCTGCCAATGAACTTGTTCTATTGTGTTTTTCTATTTTTAATCCTGAAAGAGTAAACACATTTCTCATCAGATGTGTTACAGAGTACCATACATTGGAGAGATTTATGAAGGTGCCATTGGGTTATTACAGAACCATTCATTTATAAGTAAGTGTCCATTCTGAAAGGAAACTATAAATGATAGCAGCATTTTCATCATTTCACAAATCTATATTATAAAAGTGTGTAGGTATTTTTTTTAATACTTGCTACAGTGACATGGAAACAATTTGGATTTTATGCCTTTTTTGGCTGTGTTTTCAGTCCTAATATATGATTAAAGTTCTGGTCTCATAACCAAGGTGATGTTTTATGTGACTCATAGCAGCAGCTGTGAGAAGGAGCATAATGGTTCCTTCAGGATTCAAAGATTAATTACAAGAGAGCTCTGTGAGCTTGGTCTAGCTGTTCAATGATTGGTTGCTAGTAGACCTGGACCCCCAGTGGGAGCTCCTGAGTTTTATTCCGTGGAATCCTGGTAGGTTCTGCCCCCTATGATTTTCCAAGATGTGTACCAACGCTTTTAGAGGATTTTTCGTACACTTGATTTAGCATCTTGAGCTGAGAATATTTAAAGAATATCCAAAGAGCACTCCAAATACCAACATCTTTGAAAAAGACTCTTGGTTGAACAAAGTATTAAGAAGGAAGGTGAGGAAGAAACAAGTATATTTGGGCATAAATGTTGCTTAGCAAAGGTCTGCACCCATGTATGACATTATGTCCACAATTGTAATACCTGAAGTTGGAAGGTAAACTTAGGATTCTTGGAGTCTAAGAACCTCAAGATG
>PVKM010020490.1:0-23337 GCA_004027735.1 Carollia perspicillata | reverse complement strand
TGGGTTTTAACTCGCATTTCCCTGATGACTAATGGTGTTGGGAACATTTTCATATATTTATTGACCATTTTGAGTACCCACTAGTCTATTCCGTTGTCTTTTTATATATTTATTTTGTAGGAATTCTTTATAGATGCTGGACATGAGTATTGTTGTCAGACATATTTTTAATAAATACCTCCTCGTTGTCTGTGGCCTTCCTTTTCACTCTCTTAATAGTTCAAGAAGCAAAAGCTCCTAATTTTAATGTAGCTCAATTTATCAATTATTTCCTTTACAGTTAGTGCTTTCTTAAAATAGGGACTTTTAAACATCACTATACCATTATTACACCTAAAAAAATAACAAATCCTTTATATTAAGTACTTAAATTTACCCAATATTTAAATTTTTTCTCTTGATAGCAGTTTGACTGAATGGATCCAGATGAGGTCAGAAATCATTTATATGCCTTATGTCTTACATACTTTCTATTTTTTTTTTATTTTTTTTACATCTTATATATTTTTTTAAGATTTTATTTATGTAATTTTAGAGAGGGGAAGGGAGGAAGAAAGAGACGAGGAGAGACATCAATGTGCACTTGCCTCTCACACGCCCCGCACCAGGGACCAGGCCTGCAACCCAGGTGTGTGCCCTGACTGGGAATCCAACCAGCAAAGCTTTGGTCTGCAGCCGGCACTCAGTCCACTGAGCCACGCCAGCCAGGGCTGCCTTAAGTCTTTTAGTCTGTAGATCTTATTCTCCATGTCGATCATTCCCCTCCTTCCTTCTTTTTTAAGTTGGGGAGAGGGGTGGGTCCTTGCCATTTATTTTCTAAAGCAACCACATCATTTGTCCAGTGGTGCTTTTCAATGTATTCTTATGTTCCTTCCATTTTCTGTAAACTAATACTTAGAACTAGAGTCTTGATTGGGCTCAGACATGATTTTTGGACAAGATTCATCCATTAGTAGTATTGTCCATCAAGAGGTACACAGTATCTGCTTGTTTCTGTGATAGAAGCATCACTAACGCTTACTACCCCATTCTATTAATTCAGTGGAAATTGAAAATATTTATATTCTATCACTCCTTTTCCATCTCTCCTATAAAGAGAAACTTCTACCAAAGCTCTAGTTTACTTGGTTTAGCTGATGTCCTCTACAGGGAAGCTGACTTAAATGCTTACCTCCGTGGGTCTGCTTTCATATAGCTTTTTCTTCTTTTAAGATTTTATTTATTTTTAGAAAGAGAGGAAGGGAGGGAGAAAGACAGGGAATAAAACATCAATGTGTGGTTGCCTCTTGCGCCGCCCCCACTGCGGGGGGATCTGGCCCGAAACCCAGGCATGTGCCCTGACTGGGAATCAAACCAGGGACCCTTTGGTTTGCAGGCCTGCACTCAATTCACTGAACTACACCAGCCAGGGCTCATACAGCTTTTGATTTTTATAAGTTCTTTTCTTTTGCCAGTTTATCAACATATTAAAAAAGGGATTGTAGTTTTATTTTAGCATACACTGTTCAGATATTTTTAGTGGGAGAGTTAATTAGGGCCGTCATTCCACAATACTACTAGAAACATTCGCCCTACACTCTTCTGTAAGTTATTTAAATAAAGTGTGATCTTAAAATTTTTAAAGAGAGAAACTTCTCCTAACAAACTATTTGGTTATTCTAAGGCAGCAATTTTCAAACTTCTTCATCTCATGACACACATAAACTAATTACTAAAATTCTGTGGAACACCAAAAGAGATATACTTTTTTGCTGATCTGACAAAAAAGTTATAATTTTGATTCATTCACACTAGACAGCTATTATTGTGTTGGCTGTTGTCATTTTTTTAATCTGACAATCTAAGAGAAAAGAGGTTGCTGCCTCTGACTAAATAGTCACGTACTGCATGTTTTAAAAATTCTTGAGGCACACCATTTGAAAATTGCTGTTCTAAGTACAGTTTCTATAGGAAAGGCACGATAATGCCTCAGAACAACCCCATTCTAAGTCCAATTGTTCAAATAAGAAAACTGAGGCAAATGAGTGGTGGAGCCAGGCTATAAGCCAAGCAGTCCAACTCCAAGTCTGTGGTAGTAACTACTAGGCCACAATGCCTAAGATCAAGAAACAAGTCAATACTCAGTATTCCTTTGTGAGGACGGAGAAACCACACACAAGCAAAAACAGACCCTCTGGTGGCTATGGTGGCTACAAGTTTACTGAGGAAAGGAAATGCATAACTTGTATCAAAAGCTGAAACAATGTATATCCCTTTTTGAGTCCACAATTCTAAACATAGAACTTATCTAAGGATATCATGCATGTGCAGGAAGTTTTCCGGTTTATCTTTTTTTTTTTTTACAAGGATATTTTCTGTAGCCTGCTTACAATGGCAAAAAAAAACTCTTAAATACTTGACTGGTTCACTAAGTTAAGGTACAGCCAAGCAGCGAAATGACATACAGCCATTAAAAATGATGCTGGGTTGGAATTTTGAAAGACCTTAACAATGGTTAGGGCATATTGTTAAGAAAACAGAGTCATAAAACAGTCGTACATACAGTACAGGAATGTGCAGTGTATATAAAAAGAAAGCATACACACCAAAACATTAACAGTAGTGATCTCTGAGCAGCAGGATTAAGGTGATTTCTTTTTGGAGCTTCTACAATGACTATCTTTTATAATTTAAAAAACCTAAAAATGTTTACAAAGAACTTAATGAACATTAACAATTTGGGAAAATATTTGTGACAGCACGAAAAGGCAAACTATCAGGTCATGCATGGCAGCCATTATTGCTGCCACGTGCAGCAATATGCTTGGGAGAGATACTCATTTGAACAATGGTTATTTCTCTGAATGATGGGACTGGAAATGGATCTCATACTCACACATACACATTTCTGTGATTTCTACAATAAATACTAGCCTGATAAAGTATTGAGACAGGTAAGATCTAAAATGAATTTTGAGAAAATAAGATTTAAATAGGCAGAGGTAGGGAGAGGGGTGACAAAGAAAGAGCACATTTGGGGCGTTGGAAATAGCAACGGCCAAGATCCGTGTCACGGGCACCAAAGCAAGAGGAGGGGGCTGGTTAAGAGAGGAGGCTATAAAGGACCAAGTTTAAGAGATCTGAAAAGGGGGCCATAATTCTTTTTTCTTTCTCTACTACCCATAGGGTGGTTTCAGAGCTGCTGGAAAATACAAAGCACAGATGGACTAGAAGGGGCTAAAACAAGTCGTAAAGGGAGGGAATTCAATTAGGAAGGTTTACAACATTGGAGGCATCAATTCCTGAACTATGGGAAATATGCAAGAGCAACAGATAAGGCATTCAGGTAACACCTCGTTAAAACCTATGACCTGGACTGGGAGAGGGAGCAGAGACACAGGGACTAATGGATTTCAGGATGCAACAACTCTGACATCTGATTCTACTTGCAGAGGAGAGAGGAGAAGGAGGGTCAATGTCTAGAATGAGAGAAGTCTAACAAAGTAAGTTTACTTGAGACAAAGTAAGTTTACACTGACTGAGGGCATCCACCTAAGATTGTCCTGCAAACCACCACAACCACAGGACTAGCCAGACACAGATGTGGGGCCCTGGCCGGATAGCTCAATTGGTTGGAGCATCATCGGGATGCACAAAGATTGTGGGTTCAATCACAGTCAGGACATATAAGAATCAACCTCTAAATGCATAGGTAGACAGCTGGAACAATAGATCTCTCTTGCCCTCGCTCTCTCTAGTTTATAAACAAAAAATTTTGTTTTTAATTTAAAAGACACAGATGTGGAGACGAGGCTCTGAGAGTCACCCACTGAGGGATCTAGGGTGAATGACAGATATCCTCACATCAGAAACCCAGAAACAGAGTGTTACCAGTAAATCCCAGGTCTCTCAAGGGCTCTTTAAAAAACAGCAGTCTTCACGGAGAAATCTGGCTAAAAGGTCAACAAATCAAAAGAACATCTGATTTGGAAGGACAGGTCGGGTTCTTCTGCAAAGACAGCAGGCTGCTCATAAGCACCACATCCTGGAACAACAAGTGGCGGCCGGCTGCCTCTGGGGAGAACTAGGTAGGAGGGAAGGAGCTGCTCACAGTGCACACTTTGTGTCTATCAAACTCTGAACCACATATTGCCTAGTCAAAACAACATAATAAAGTTTAACTTTCCTTAAAAGGTCACTCAACTCAATGGGCCCTATGCCATCCCCAGTGTTGCAGCAAAAAGCAAGAGAACAAAGATCAGAGACTGGCAGGGTGAGCAGCGGGACCAGGTCTGCCCTCGCTGGCATCCTACCACCACCCCAACCCAGCAACCATCACGTGGCAAGGCCTGGAAAGCAAGGACTCTGCCCAACACCAGGAACAAATTAGTATTCCTCCAACAAGACCCTGGCAAAATTAATAATGAAGTGCCAGGGTCTCTCTGGCTCCTTTCCAAACCAGAGGCAGCAGGACACAGGAAAGGCTGTGCTTTCTCACTCCCAGCAGCCTCCAGCACCAGTCAGAAAGGCCAGGGCCGTGACAGCCCGTGAACAGTTAAGAAGCTGCATGCAGGAGAGCCACTCTGCATGCCCGCTGGGACACTAGCAAGTTCAACACGCTCCACCTATGTGCATCCTAGAAGAGATGGAAGAGTGAGCAAATCAGAACTATTGATGGGCACACTTTTTTAAATGGTTTAAAGGATGATTATTTGCACTATGAAATTAGTGACAAGTTTCATTTTGAAGATTTCCCACATACATTCAAGTTGAAGGATTTCTTCAAATCAATGGAGAAAGAATGATTATTTAAAGCCAAAATTGGCATAAAATTCTGGACATTTTCCTCATAATACCCAAATGGCTGCTCTCAGGAATGGGCTTCAAAATATATAATCTCCAGAAAACTGGACCTAATCAACTGTTTCTACAAAAAGAAAAAAAGGTATCTCAGAATCTCCACATTTAGTATATAAGAATCTATTTTTATATATTTGACATTTAGAAAGATCTATTTTACTGTTTTTTAATTTTTGTAGCCACATAAGAAAAACGGGTGCTATTTGGACATTTTTTTTTCTATGAATCCACACAGAAGCTTTACAAGTCTGCAAACTAATTCTGTACCCTTGAAAGCAGCATTATGCAACATAATGAGAAAAAAAAAGAATTAGAAAAGCTTCATACTATTAACCATTCTGCATCTAACCACCTGTGTGACATTAAGTAAGTAAACTCTCTGGGCTTTGGATTACTTCTATAATAATGACCTCTAGGATCCCTTCTAATTTTAACATCTGATGAGAGTAATTTAACATTTTTTAAAGACAAACTTTTCTAAGAAAAAAATCACAAATTTGTGCAAACAAAACATTTTAAACAAAATTAGCTTTCTAAAAAGACTAATTTTAACTACTCATAAATTGGGGAGTAATTGAGTTTTTAAAATAAAGTTAATACTGCTTGAGCAATATAAATTCAGAAACATAAGCCCCGGGCAAGTAGTTCAGTTGGTGAGGGAAATGACTTGACATGCCAAGGTTGCAGGTTCAATCCCTGGTCAGGGCACATAAGAGTCAACCAATGAATGCATAAATAAGTACAACAACAAGCTGATGTTTCTCCCCCCGTCCCTCCCAATGAAACTTAAAATGGTGGGTTATATGATAAATTAATCTTTCACTGTTTCTCCCTATGTTTAAGTCTGAGAACCATAGTTAAGATTCACTGATTTTCCAATACCAAAGTATTTGTCAATGAAGAAAAATATGTTTGAAACAAATCATTTCTCCTGCATCTGAAGTAGTTATAACTCTTAAAATAAGATTTTATTATTTTAGTAGTTCACTCTTAAAAGTATATCAAAAAACCATTTCTAATTATTTACCACTGTCCTAACAATATATTATAGCTAACACTACAAAGGGAAGATGATTGAATACAGTGATGTTTCTTCTACAGCTTAAGCTGGACTGTCATTCTGAGCACTAAAAAACTCAGCAAGAAAATGAACTGAAAAGATAGGTCACAGAAGGCCAAGCTCTGTCCATAACACTTTCCTTAAAAGGTGATAAACAGGAAAAGACTATTCCAGACATTTACAACTTAAAGATTTAATCATCTTCCAAGAGTAAAAGGCAAATATTAAAGTTTTTTTCTATAAAACTATGTTTCAACCAGAAACAACTAATGTTATTACAATGTACCTATTCATGCCCTACCTATATAACATGCATACTCATTTAATCCACACACAAATATCCTCTGATGCACATGCTGTTTTATTATCCCATTTTAGAGATGGAAAAATTGAGGCTTTTATACAAGTGTAGTGATTTGCTCAAAGTTATACAGCTCTTAGGATGCAGAACCCAGGCTCAAGAGGGACCTGACTCTTAAGCTCCTGCTTTAACCCACTATCTTTAGTTAAAGTTTAAACTCCCCTTTCTAAGTGATGTCACTATTCCTTCCTGACACTGGTTTCATCAATCTAGAAGAGAGGCCTTGAAAGGAGTAAAGCTCTAGTTTACATAACTCTCCAGCATCTAAGCACAGCAGAAAACTCCGAACCTTCATTCTAACCTCTAAAACAAAAGTCTCCTGAAATGCCAACCCAATCATAAATTTTAAGATGTCAATCTTTTGGCCCATGCTTCATCTCCATTCCTAAGTTACATTGTAAAACATGGTTGGGAAGGAAGAGCATCATTCCCCAAGTTAAAATTCCAAGTTTCTTAGTTTGGCAACAATACTGTGCTTTGGGACTTTAAAATTATAAGCATGGCTCCCAGAGGAAAACATTTCCTTTATTAGCAACTAACTGGCTATGAAAATTCCATTCTATGATTCTAAATATAACAAAATACCTCTGACTTTCATAATAAACACATTCTCTAGATTATTTTGAAACTAATGATTGTCTGCTTATTTACAAGACAATTGTGCCACAGCAGTTAAGCAACTGTAACATTTTAAAGAATCTTTCAAATTTGTTTCAGTTCTTTTAATAAATTAACCTGCTATTGTTTTCTGAATTCTTCCACGAAATAAGCAAGTTTCCATTTCACAACTTCCCTAAAAAGATACTTTTTTAGTTATTCCTAATTTTCTTAGGTTCTAACAAGAATATTAGCAAAGCCAAAATCATGAAAGTAGGTTTTTCAACCTATAAAGCAAATCAATATTTTTTAAAACTCTACCATATACATTCACCAAAGGTAAATAAAACATTTCACAGTTCTTAATGAATCTTCATTTTAAAATCCCATGCATAATTCATAAATACAGTGATGGGGTGAGGGGCTTGTTCAGGGCTAATAGACTACATCAGGCTTTTAACAGAATACAGTAGCTGCTGCGTTTTAGGAAGCAACAAGCACTTAGCGAACCTCACAACCACCAGGCATTCTGTCACTGTATAAATGGTTTAAGTGCAGTGGTAAAAAATCAAGGCACCTTTAGCTGGACAGCTCCTCATGTCCTCCCTACCTAAAACATGGGACGAGAAAGGATCTAAGAATCAACAGGCACTTTTTCATTTTTCTTTTTTTTTCCTTAAGAGATCTTGGTAGGGTTTTGGGAAGGGTCTGTTTTTGCTTTTTACTTTATTGAATTTACTGGGGTGACCCTGGCCAGAACTTTTTCTTTGAGAGATGAGTCCAAGAAGTTTTGGATGAAGAGGATAAAGACTTTGTTTCACTTTGTAATCTAGTGGGGGTTTTCTGTGTGTATGGCTTTGTTCTGTTTTTACCAGTATGTCTAATTATTACAAGTAGTTAGCTTTTTAAAAATACAGCACACTAACTCTCACACCTTCTTTTACCTTCCTCTTCTCATACAAAGTCCCACTAACAAGTCTGACCTGGCACCCTTCAACAGGGCTTCATAGCCTTCAAACATGTGAATACTCACCAAAAGGGTGGGGACAGAGTTCTTCTAGGCCCAACCAGCGTATTTAATAGGAAGATTAGAGACCGCTAAGTACCTTGTCTTCGCAAGCAACTCCTAAGCTTGCACAGAAGCCCTAAATTTTCTCCAAAATATATTACAAAAATCAATATGAAGAGTTCTCCTTGGATGAGCCACTGTCAAAAGCAACAATAGAGTTGTTTAAAACCCAAAACATTCCTTCGCCTGAAACACCCCTCCTGCTGTGTTTACACCCCTTCACCAAATCGGACGTTCTTCCTTCCTGATGCTTCTCTAGTATCGCTTTCCTCCAGCTATCAAATCATGCAAACTACATAGGTGGGTGCTCTTGGCCTATGTATGGGCAACAGGGATTGATGGGAACAGCTGTTCCTCAGCTCCAGCCAAGTGTTAATCAGGTGGGAACATAATGGTAGATCTTCCAATTATACAATACAAGCAAGAAATTCAGACTGTTAGGAGAAATCCTGTTTTTAAAACAACACGTGGACCAAAGAAAACATCTGCAGGTCACCCATTAGCAACCCCCAAGTTAACCAGTCTCTTTCATTCTGATGCAGGCTCCCTCAGTCCATTCTACACAACACTCCAGACCAATTTACCAACTACAGTCCTACTAAACACTGCTAACTCGAGGCTCGAAATACTACCATGAAGTCCCAACCCTCAAGCTATCATTCAACACCCACAGTATCACAACTACTCTCCCTTCACCTTCCTCGACTCCTCTACACAAACCTTCCACTTCAAAGAAGAGTCTACTCCCGTTATCACTGACCCCCCTAACCGGTATCCCCTCCAAGATGGCCTCTTTTTTATCCTCCTCCTCTAGCCCATAAATGCCCACACTTAAGGCAGGAAACAAGCCCATCGACTTGGAGTATACTTTCCAATACCTGCTGACTACGTGCGTCAAGAGACCTTTCGGCTTGGAGCCAACGGATTTCACTTTCAAGAAGGGATTTAAATCTACGAGACAAATCCCAAGGCCTTGTCTTTATACACCCCGCCAAAAAATTGAGAGGGGTGCGGAGGCCCTAAGTCGGGCACAGAGGAGTCGAGTCCCCTGCCTGAGAAGGCTCTGCGGGGTCTCGACGTATTCACACCTAGGAAGGCCTCGGGGACCTAGGAAGGTAGGGGACTGGAGGGTGACCCCTAATCAGCCCTGCGAGACAGGCAGCGGTGCGCATCCCCGCGCGCTCCTTCCTGCGCCGCCGAGATACCACCCCCAATCGGACCTCAGAGCCGCGTCCCCGGGAACCCCGACTTGCTGACCCCTGACAAGCGCTCCGCGGGGGTCCCGCAGACTAGGACCCTCGCGCTGTCCAGGCCCGGTGCCGCCGTCGGCTGCCACAAAGGGTCAAAGAGCTACACGACCCCTTCGCGCGCGCCCCACGCAGACCTCTGGGAGGCGCCGCTGCCCTGTCTGCGCCCTCCCGCAGACTGCCTCTACCTTGTCCTCCGGCGGTGCGTCCGGTTCGCGGACCGCCCTAAGCCTCAGTTCGTTCATGCTGGAGACACCCGGGCAACGTTACCGCGGGCGAGCAGCGGAGCCGCGGGAGCAGGCAGCTCAGGGAGGGCAAGCGCGGACTCCGCTCGGCCGGCCCCGCCCAGCCAGAGCTGTGCACCGCTCCGCGGCAGCTCGCAGGCCCTACAGCAGCCCAGCCGCCAGCCCCGGGCCTTGGCCCCGCCCAGCGCCACCACCGCCCTTTCACCGGGGCGGAGCTCGGAGAGCGGCTCACTGCCCTAGCCCGCTCGCTCCCTCTCCAGACAGGGCCTGGGAGCGAGCGCGCACGCGCACCGCCACCAGGAGACCCACCAATGGCACGAATGCGCCAGGGAGGCGGGGCAGGGAATGCGGGGCGGAGAAATTGGCAAGCAGTTGACAACAACGTAAGGGGCGGGAAAAGGCGTGCATTTCTGAGACAAACTAGCCAATGAGAGCTCCGACTACAGCGCGGGTGGCCTACACTGACACCTTGGGACCTTTGTACTGACACAGCCCAAGTACTTGAATGAATGGATTTAAAGTTTCTCCTAAAGGAAAGGATTTCGCCAAGTTCTTGTAACCAGAAAGTGCCCACTAAGAATTAGAACACATCTGTTTCTTACCGAAGCCCACACTAACCTATGTTTCTCAAGCATCGCTGTCAGCTGTTCTTATTCGCTCGCTGTCTTCTAACTGATGTAAAACAAGTATAAAATGAGGTTCCTTCCCTTAAGCGCACTGTAACTTAACAAGGAAAGAAACTTGCACACATACAAGTTGCAGTTTCGTATAGGCAATTTTACCTGAACTGTGGGTTTTTTGGGAAATAGAATTCTGAGACAGGCATTATATTTTGATTTATGTAAGAGTATATTTCCAAGTTCCTGTAACAGTGTTTCACAGTAAGAGTAAAATAGGTGTAGAGGAACACTGAACTTAGGTTATGCTTTGTTTCGTGTTAACAAAATTGCAAAAATACTTGTTTGCAGTTTTTGGAGAAACATCACTCCCTGGAAGCCAAAATTTATTTACAGAAAGCTTTGCTTTTTGTGTTTTTCTTGTCTTTTGTTTTAATGTTATTTGTAAAAGTAAATGTCATGTTGATGCTAATTTTAAAACCTTTAATCTGTTGAGGACTGTGTGATCACCATTTCGACTGTTCAGTGGTCACTTCTTGATCTAAACACCAGACACCTCTTGGGTAAATTAAACAAGGTTTATTGTCTACAGAACCTAGCTCTGCCTAAGTAGCTCCAAGTAAATCAGTTAGAGGATCATTCTGATATGCCAAGGTTGCAGGTTCAATCCCCAGTCAGGGCACATACAAGAATCAACCAATGAATGCATAAAAAGTGGAACAATAAATTGATGTTTCTCTCTCTCTTTTCTTCCTCTCCAAAATCAATAAATGAAATTCTACCAATAATAACTTTTTTAAAAGGCCCTAGTCAAGTGGCTCAATTGGTTGTAGCACTGTCCCATACACCAAAAGTTTGCGGGTTCAATTCCTGGTCAGGGCACATACCTAGGTTGCAGGTTTGATCCCCAGTCAGGGTGCATACTGGAGGCCACCAATCAATGTTTCTCCCTTTCTCTCCACCCCCTTCCTTCCTCCCTCCTTCCCTTCCTCTCTCTCTTAAACCAATAATTTTTTTTAAATCTCAGGGAGAGGATTAAAAAAATAAACAACCTAGAAGGACATGAACACAGAGAGTAGTAACATAAGATCATCCTCACTTTTAGAGTACATAATTGTGCAAGGTCATATCTGAGTGAGTGAGTATCACATCAGTCCTTTCAAACCCAGTCTAATACAAAGGAGGTTGGAGAACCAGTTCATGTAGATCAGAGTTTCAGAATACACAGTATAATGCTGTTTATGCATTGATTCGTTGATTCTTGTATGTGCCCTGACCAGGGATCAAACCCACAGCCTTGGCATATGGGACGACACTCTAACCAACTTTATACCAACCCCTGGTATAAAGAACTCATACAACTCAATAGCCAAAAAAAAAAATCCAATTAAAAAATGGGCATAAGATCAAAATAGACATTTTTCCAAAGAAATATAGTTGGCCAACAGGCACATGAAAAGATGCTCAATGTCATTATTCAGCAGAAAAATACAAATCAAAGCCACAATGTGATATTATCTCATACCTGTTAGAATAGCTGTTACCAAAAAGACAAGAATAAGTTTCAGGGAGGATATGGAGACAAGGGAACCCCCTTGTGCACTGCTAGTGAGAATGTAAATTGGTGCAGCCACTATGAGAAACAGTATGGAAGTTCCTGAAAAAAGTTAAAAATAGAACTATCAAATGATTCAGCAATTCTACTTCTGGGTATTTACCCAAAGAAAACAAAAACATTAACTCGAAATGATATATGAACCCCTCTTTTCACTGCAGCATTATTTACAACAGCCAAGATATAGAAACCACCTGTGTCCATTAACCAATGATTGGATAAAGAAGATGTAGTACAAATGTACAATGGAATATTATTCGGCCATAAAAATTTATGACAGCCCTGGCTGGTGTTGTTCAGTGGATTGAGTGCTGGGCCTGTGAACCAAAAGGTCTCCAGTTTGATTCCAATCAGGGCATATGCCTGGGTTGTGGACCAGATCCCAGCTGGGATCATTCGAGAGACAACTGACTAATGTTTCCCTTGCACATTGATGTTCCTCTTCCTCTGTTTCTCCCTCCCTTCCCTTCTCTCTAAAAATAAATCAATCAAATCTTTAAAAAAATTTTGTGACAACATGGATGGACCTCAAACACAGAAAGACAAACACTGCATTATATCTCTCATATGTGGAATCAAACCCACAAAAAAACCAAGGTCATAAATACAAGAGAACAGACTGACGGTTGCCAGAGGCAGTGGGGAAGAGAGGTGGAGGGTAGAAATTGACGTGTACTGTTTTTTGTCTTTAATTTAAATAAATTGAATTAAAATTTATATTAAAAAAACAATTACAAATGGGTGACAGAGACTTGGAAAAAATTCAAGACAATAGAGTAGCACTGCTGAGAATGCTGCATTATCACCATCCTTGACAAGAGAGAATGAAACGACACAGAAAAACAATGCTATCAGCAACTGAGTGGAAAATTAAATATAGAGAAATATTAGGAATGACTTCACTAGTTAATTTTGTTTATATGTATATATTTCTAAATATAGATTGTCTTTATTCTTACATTTTTAATTATTTTATCCTCACCCAAGGACATGCTTATTGATTTTAGAGAGAGGGGAAGGAAAGGAGAAAGCAAGGGAAACACTGACATGAGAAACATGGTTGCCTCCTACATGTGCCCTGACCAGGAACCAAACTCACAACCCAGGCCTGTGCCCCAAGCAGGGAATCAAAACGGCAGCCTTTCGGTTTATGAGACAACACTTCAACTAACTAAGCCACACCACTGTTTATGTATTTTAATGTATATACAGGAGTAATATATGATACAAATATGTTTTAAAGATTTTATTTATTTATTTATAGTGAAAGGGGAAGAGAGGGAGAAAGAGAGGGAGAGAAACATCAATGTGTGGTTGCCTTTCACGCACCCCGCTAACTGTGGACCTGGCCCACAATCCAGGCATGTGTCCTTGACTGGGAATGGAACCTGTGACCCTCTGATTTGCAGGCCAGCACTCAACCGACTGAGCAACACTACCCAGGGCTGGATATTTTTAAATTTTTGACATTTTTTCTTTCATGTGCTACATAAAATAATAGCACATTTTACAACTGAAAGAATCCCTCTTAAATTCAGTGAAATAGATGTATCTAATAGAAATGCCAGAGGGCCCTGGCTGGTGTAGCTCAGTGGATTGAGCGCAGGCCTGTGAACAAAAGGATCGAGATTCAATTCCCAGTCAGGGCACATGCCTAGGTTGTGAGCCAGTTCCCAGTGGGGGACGCATGAGAGGCAACCATACATTGATGTTTCTCTCCCTCTTTCCTTCCCTTCCCCTCTAAAGATAAATAAATAAATTCTTAAAAAGAAAAGAAAAGAAATGCCAGAGGGAGAGAATAGAATAGGGAAAAGGCAGTATTTGAAGCCATAATGGTTGAGAATATTCTAGACTTGAGGAAATGCATGAATCTTCTGATACAGGAACACAAAATTCACAGAACATGATAAATAAAGCTAAATCCACACCTTGATACATAGAAAAACTAAAGAATTCTACAGTCCAAGATAGAATATCAAATGCAACTAAATGGAAATGCTATAATGAATACAAAAGAGAAATAACAAAGCCGGGGGAAGACTATATACTGGGAAAATGATTACTATATAAAGTGCTCCTTTTAATCAATAAGAAAAATAAGTTTAATGGAAAAATATAAACATGCAATGGTTAAGAAATGTGAAATGTACAACCTATAATTTTTAATATGCAAATTGAATTTTCACACAAATGAGCACTGATTTAAAATTAAGATTGCTAATATCAATAGTTAGAAAAGTCAGAGGAAATGATCATGCTCATAGTTTTAGCTGGAATGTAAATTGCTATCTTTTAGAGCTCAATTGAGTAACAATCAAACATTTAATGTGTATGCTCTTCCACCCAGCAATGCTAATTCAAGGAGTTGATCTCACAAAAATCACTTAAGTGCCCAAAGGTGTTTGGAATGACAAGAAATTGGTAAATTAACTTACAAATGTAAGATACGGGTATACCTCATTTATTGCGCTTCGATTTATTGGGCTCCAAAGGTGTGGTGATTTTTACAAACTGAAGACAAGACAAAGATCACGACTCTCTTTACTGCCCCTGTACCTTTATTGCGGCGGTCTGGAAAGAACCGCACTATCCTCGAGGTATGCCTGTTACACCTTCTTTTTAAGTTTTTAAAAAGGTACTCACATAGAAAACGCGTACATGGCATAAAATAATTTTATTAAGTACACTGCAGAAGTGTTTGCGGTATGAACCCACTTTTTGTCTTCAAAATACTGTATTTGCATAGGAAAAAAGCTTATAGTGCCGTATACAGAAACGATTGGTAGGAACTTGGCGTGTGGGGGGCCCGTGTTAAGAGATGATGGTGGGAGCTAATTTTGTTATATAACTGTAGACCTCTTTATCTTTTGACTTTTAGGAACGTGTCACTTCCACAACAAAAATAAAGTGCGCACTTAAAGCAGTTCTCTTCAAGCTACAAGGTGGCTTTCCCTCCCGATAGTCTTGATTTGTGTTTCGTTTTTACTCTCGGGGCTGGCAACTTTCTACCCTCGAAGCGGGAGGTTGAGGTACCACAAACCTGGAGCTCGGAGACGCCAGGCCTAGAGCTCAGTAATGCCCAGACTTGTCCAGCGTTTAGACTCCGCACGTGACGAAAGGGGTAGGAACTCAGCCAGACGCCGCTCCGCCCGCCCCCGGAAAGCGCAGCGTTCCTACCTCGCCCGGGCCCCCTCATAATCCAATGGGCGTTCACGGGGGGCGGGCCTAGCGGGGATAAAGCATAGGATTGGGCCTGGCTCTCTACCCACCTATGGGCGGGGCAGCGTGGTGACGTCTGGTCACGGGGCGTAGGGACGGAGAGCTCGGGCTCGCAGACTCGGTGGTATTACACGGTTGCCGGTTGAACGCTGTGGTGATCTTTCTTTAGCTCAGGCGCTGCCTCCTCGCTCTCATTCTGTGAAGCGCAAGCCGGCTACACCTCCTTCCCTTCGTCTCTAACTACGTCGTTGCCACTCCGCCACCATGTTCGAAGCGCGCCTGGTCCAGGGCTCCATCCTGAAAAAGGTGCTGGAGGCGCTTAAAGATCTCATCAACGAGGCCTGCTGGGACATCAGCTCGAGCGGCGTCAATCTGCAGAGCATGGACTCGTCCCACGTGTCCTTGGTGCAGCTCACCCTGCGCTCCGAGGGATTCGACACCTACCGCTGCGACCGCAACCTGGCCATGGGTGTGAACCTCACCAGGTTAGCCCGGGGGGCGGTGGGGAACCAGGCCCTGATCCGCTCACTCACTTTCCTGGCTCTTGGCGGGAGTTCCTCGGAGGCGGGACCTCATTGGCTGATGTGGGTCACCGCGCCTGCCTGTTGGCCTGCTGTGCCGGGGGGCGGGACGTAGCGGAGCGCGCGCTTCCAAAAGCCCGCGCTGGCTGCGGCGCGAACCTACTTTTTCCGCGCCAAAGTCACAAAGTTGGGGGTGGCGGGAAAAATGACCGGCTTCGCTGGGCTACTAGGAAAACGCAGAGCTCTTCTGGTCGTCGGATGCCGGCAGCCTTGGATGAGAAACCGCAGTCATGGATGACTTTAACTGCTCTACGGTGTTCCCTACTCCCCGAGCGACAATAGGTTGTTTCCGGCCTTTTAGTACAAAGTTGCCGCGAGCACCCTTTTGGATTTGAGGGACTGTTTCTCCAGGGCAGTGGCTTTCTACTTTTTGACTACCCTCTAGTACAAATACGTGTTTTAAGTTTTTAAAAACTGACGGGAAATATTTACCCATACTACATGCATTGTCTTTTCCCAGACGTAATAGTGTTTAATGGTCCTCGCGGCCTAATCATTTCCTCGATCACTAAAGGGATTTGCAGTTCAGAAAATACTGCTCTTTTGTGGTCCCGCTAGCCAGGGTTGCGGGTTCTATCCCCAGTCCGGGCACATACAAGAAACAGCCAATGGATGCTTAAATAAGTGGAACAGCAGATTGCTCTGTCTCTCTCATATCAATTTTTAAAATTTAAAAGGAAAGACTGCTCTTATATGTATCTTCAGAAATGGAATTGTCGGTGGTAGGGTGGGAGCCTTTTGGCTCAAGTACGTAATGCCACGGCCACATTGCTTTCCAAAATGGTTGGCCCCTTTACACACCTGTAGTCGTAGGTTTACCTAACGTGCCCATTCATCAGACAGCCTAATGGCTGAAAGTGGTAACTCCTGGTTTTAATTGCTTAGGAATCTTAACAATCTTCAGAAGATGGTGTCGACTTTAAACCCTGTGTCGTCTCTTCTAGCATGTCCAAAATACTAAAGTGTGCTGGCAATGAAGACATCATTACCCTGAGGGCTGAAGATAATGCGGACACATTGGCACTGGTATTCGAAGCCCCAAGTAGGTTATGATCTACTGAGTTTTGCTGCAGAAAATTAAAGTGCAGCATCAGTAATATTCGTGATGCTTATAAAATTTACTTCATAGTTAATAAGTTTACATGATTTTATTCAACAATATTTGCTTTATTTTGGTAGATCAAGAAAAGGTGTCAGACTATGAAATGAAGTTAATGGATTTAGATGTTGAACAGCTTGGAATTCCAGTGAGTATCAGTTTCTGATTGAGTGTACTGTACATGATAGTTACCTAAAATATGTTACACTATAGTACTCTAAAAATTGGATCATTCATTGGTTAACTTTATTGTCAAGTATATATTTACATTTGGGCATGTTTTTATTCTGGAATTCTTGTTTTTTTTTTTTTTATTGAGTAGATTGCAGAGCTATGGGGGCAGAAATTTATTAGATTAAGGTTATCAGCATTAAAGGAGAGAGGTATTGTTCTAATGTTTAAAATGCCTAATATATTTTGTTTTAGAAAGCAAGTAGGCCTGCTTGCCCATCAGAGTTCCTATACCGTACTCTAATGTCCTAGATTTAGTCCTAGAGGTTGATTTGCGGAGGCTCTAGTTCCCTAGATATTACCGTTCAAGGTTTAAATTTGTTTTCTTAGTGTGGTTATTCTTATAACATACTTGTTTTAGACCTGCATTTATTATTTTGAATAGTTGGAGTGTAAGTCACACAATAGTGATATTTCAACATAATAAAAAAATCTTAAAATTCTGAGTTATCATTTAGATGCTGATTCTTCAGAAAGCGAGGGCACCACCCTGGCTGGTGTGGTTCATTGAATTGAGTGCTGGTCTGCAAATCAAAGAGTCATCGGTTCGATTCCCAGTCAGGGCACAGGCCTGGGTTGTAGGTGAGGTCCCCAGTAGGGGGCACACAAGAGGCAACTGCACACTGATGTTTCTCTCCTTCTCTTTCTCCCTCCCTTCCCCTCTCTCTAAAAATAAATAAATCTTAAAAAAAAAAAAAGGCGAGGGTACCTACCAAATCTTTCATTTTTGGTAACTGACCTTTAAGTTTTTTGTTTCATAGGAACAAGAGTACAGCTGTGTAGTAAAGATGCCTTCTGGCGAATTTGCACGTATATGCCGAGATCTCAGTCATATCGGAGATGCTGTTGTGATTTCCTGTGCGAAGGACGGAGTGAAATTTTCTGCAAGTGGGGAACTTGGAAATGGAAATATCAAGTTGTCACAAACAAGTAATGTCGATAAAGAAGAGGAAGCTGTAAGTAGTTTTAAAGTAAACAAACTACTTTGAAGAGAATTGTAACACTGCTTAATATGTTGTGTGTTAGTCTGTTTGGGCTGTTATAACAAAATACCATAAACTGGTGGCTTATGAGCAATGGAAATTTGTTTCATAAGGGCATAATACTATTCATGAAGGCCCCACCTCTGAATACCATCACATCAGGGATTCAATTTTAGCATGAATGGGAAGGAAAACACAAAACATTTAGTGTATAGCAAGATAATTGCTAAAAATCACAGGAAACTAAGGAAAAACAGACAAAATTACATTATTAAAATTTGTGAGCTGAGGATGCAAGTTCAGTGCTTCCTTTATAGATAACAGAACAGTGTGTTTGTATCAAACCCACACATACTCTAAGGATTGCATTGGGAAGCTAGGTGTCTGTCTTTTAGCTTTCTGGAGGTGTTTACTCTGCTTGTACCAAGTAATAGCATAGGACACCTCAACAGAAGGATCTAGTTAGGCGTAAAAATCTAGCTTTCATGAGCTCTGATATAATCTACTTTTAACCAAAAAATAATGCTCTTAATTCCTAAATATTGTTAAATTAGGTTTTCCTATAATCAAGCAGGTTTTCTTTTTTATTTTCTTAGATTCTTAGAATATTTTTAAGCTAATATTTGGTAATTGTATTAAGAGAAAACTTTACTTCCTAGCCTGTGAACATCAATTGACTCTATAAAAACAAGAGCAACTAAAGCACCTAATAACCTCACAGGATTATTAGGATTAAATATGGTAATATTCAAAATGCTCAATACAGCATCTGGCAAGTGTATAGTAATTAGATATTTTCTTATCCCTTGTTTGAGTAATCAACCCACAGTTTAAATGAAGGTAAACTTTTTTTTTTTTTTGGGGTGGGGTTGTTTGTTTTGTTTTGTTTTGTTTTGTTTTGTTTTTAATTCAATACCCAACAGTACAGCTGACAATACGTAAGAAAAGGTTTGGTTTTTACTACTAATTTATTTCATTTATTCTATGTCAAATACTGCCACACTAAATGAACATGTTGTATACACAACCTAGATAGGCTCATAACCATAATTCTAATGTACAGCATGGTAATGTACATTCACATATTCTCTCTGCAATATGAATTTAATAATAAGTTATGGATTCTTTGAAATTAGCAGGAAGATTGTATAGATGTTTTGAATAAAGACTTTTTAAAAATGACACTAACAACAAAAGCCTGGGGGCTTCCAACTTTTTCTGCCTCCTAAATTACGTTTCACTCCCCATCCAACTTAAATTTTTTAAAAATCTCTTTAACATTAGTTTAGTGTGTATGTGTATAAAATTGATTTTAGAAAGAAGGGGGAGGTGGGGGAGAGAGAGAAACTAGATTTGTTGTTCCACTTATTCATTGGTTGATTCTTGAGTATGCCCTGATCTGGGATCAAACCTGCAATATTGGTTGGCATACTGGGACACCACTCTTGAGTCAGGGTGTCAAACTCACTTTCACCGGGGGCCACACAAGCCTCGAGGTTGCCTTCAAAGGGCTAAAATAATTTTAGGACCATATAAATGTAACTAACTACTCCTTAACTGTCCTTTAACTGTTAAGGAGTTGAAATTACATTCAGCCCTTTGAAGGCAACCGTGAGGCTGATGTGGCCCCTGGTGAAGATGAGTTTGAAACTCCTATTCTAAGTAAACTACCTGACCAGGGTCATTCATTAATATTTTAACACTACCCAAAGCATAAGCATTAAAGTTTACCACATCCAAGGAAATTATTCAGTATTAAGGAACTTTTTAATGTTCTACTTCCTTGGTCATGTCAGAACTGTTTAAATCAAAATTTTAAGGTTCATAAATTGCATTACAGTTGGTTGATATAACTCTTAAATTTCTGTTAGTCAATTGGTTTTCTTCAGTTTGTTTTTGCCTCTCCATTACAATTTCACTTTTTGAAGAAATTAGGTCATTTATCATTGAATTTCCCACAGTCTGGATTTTGCCAGTTGCATCCCGTATATCAGTTTGTTCCTGTACCTTGTATTTCCTATAAACTAATAGCTATAGCTCTTGAGTCTTGGGTGATATTCAGGTCCTTTGTGTTGGTGGTAGGAGAGCAAGAATACATAATACATGGTAGGTAGCGTGTACTCCTAGTAGGAGTCCTGAGGTATCTGAATACCTTGTTGTCATTTAAGTATATATATATATATATTTCATTCTTCATTTATTAGCTGGTTTATGTGTTAGAAATAGTTTCATAAAGAGAAGGTCTTAATCACATAATTTGGTTACCTGAGATTTGGTTCATATACAGAAAGGCAGGCTGAATACTTGATTCTTTTGCTTTATTAACCTGTTTTCAAAATTAGTCTCATAGCACCTTCCAAAGTAATCAAAGGTGTTTTTTTTTTTTTAATGTATATTATAAACTAACAGGTTGTAACTTGATATTTTTTCAATATGATGAATCTTTTTTTTTCTCCCTTAGGTTAGCATAGAGATGAATGAGCCAGTTCAGCTAACTTTTGCACTGAGGTATCTGAACTTCTTTACAAAAGCTACTCCACTCTCTCCTACAGTAACACTCAGTATGTCTGCAGATGTGCCCCTTGGTAAGAAAATAAATTTGATGAGTCTTTTTTGTAGGTAATGTATGTGGTATATCTCAATAATTAACTGTTCTTATCTTCCAGTTGTAGAGTATAAAATTGCTGATATGGGACATTTAAAGTACTACCTGGCTCCCAAGATCGAGGATGAAGAAGGATCTTAGGTGTTTCCAGAGTCCAAGAAAATAAAACTAAGCTCTTCAAGAACTGCTTCCAAGATTCCAACATGCCCTTAAAAGTCTCTCTGTCACCAAATTTGTACCTAAGTACATATGTAGATAATGTTCTCTGTAAATAACCTATTTTTTCTTCATTCTCTACAATTTAAAGGATAGTCTCAAGTCAGATCTGATCTTAACCTAGAACTACTGCTGTATCCAGAAATACTCTAGGATTTTTATAAGAGGATTTTAACTATTAGTGCAGTTTTAAGAATTGTATTTTCAATTTAAATAAAAGTTATTTGAATTTCTAACATCAGAGGACAGTGCCTTCATTTGAACCAAGTCACAAGTATTCTAGCAAATTCACAGCTAATGGTATCTTGTATAAATGTGTCTGGGTTTTGTTTTGTTTTGTTTTTCAGTCTAGAACAGCCCGGTATAAATACATTAGAACCGTAAAAAGTTACTTCAAATGCAGTGGGTGATATTTTGAAGGATTCATTTGCAAAACCTATTTTTGTATTTAGGTCAAGAAATGAATGGGAGAATACAATTACATATTTCATTATTTTGTCATTCTGTTAGTAAAAACCACCTCAAAGATTTTGAGACTAGCATTGTTAACAGGGCAGAGTTTCTTTGCTTTAGGGATCCTTTTACAAGAATCTTTGAAGTTTTACTATATCTGTGATAGAGCCCAAGGAATATGTTTGTGCAAAAAATAAAAAATGTATTCAGTATAAATAGCCTTATTTGGGTCTTAATCCCTTAAAAGGTGAAGATGTTTTAAATCTCATGAACGGTGGAATCAACCAGGAAAGTGAAAAGACCCAGCAGTTGTGAAATAAAGGCTGTTTAAACATTCCCAGTAATTGTGCTTCAAGGTCACAAATTTGGCATTTTACATAATGAGAATTGCTTTATTACAGTTCGTTTTCCTATTGTATATTTTGTGTTTGGTGGATTAAACGACTAGTTTCTTTGTTGTACTTGGACTGAATACTAGTTACTGTGCTTTAGACGTCACTATCCAGTGGGTAATTGGACCTTGTGTGCCTGGGAGGAAGGAGGTTTGTAGCAAAAGGGCCTGATGGGGATTTGGGGGGTGATGAAAATATTTTTATCTAGTCTGGTGGTGGTTCCAAGACTGCATTTGTTAAATCTCATCCAATTGTACTTTATTGTAAGTTCTACGTTAATAAATCTTACATTTAAAAAAAGCTTTACGTGCCCTGGTCAGGTAGCTGGAGTGGACCGTGTGCAGACACATGCCAAGGTGTGGGTTCAGAGGGGTACCATAAGGGGGGCAACCGATGACTGCATAGGTGCGTGGGGCGATGGGTCGCAGTTGCCCTCTAAAATCTTTTTAAAAGCCTCACTTTGTGGCAAAATGTCCCAAGTGGGCGAGCCTCTAAACTGGGCAAGTACTGATGACAAGGAGAGGGAAAGAAGCACAAGAGTGTGGCCAAAAGTCATTTGGTGGGTAATGGCTAGGGAAAACTGGGGCGTGTCCCCGTGGAAGGCTAGGTGCTCTGCACAATAGACCTGGTGGCTCTGGCTTCCACTTCCTGGGGGGCGCTGCTGTGCTCCCTGCACTGCCTAAGGGATCGGGAGAAGAAGCAGTCGGCTTATCCAGGGCCTTACTGTGACCCAGGGGGCAGGGTACCCTAGAGACCGAGGTGGCCGGCAGCCAGCCCAGGCAGCGGCGCCCCCCGAGAACGCTGTCTGCCCCCTGCCTGCCCGCGTCTGCCCGAGTCTGCCGCACTAGAGAAGGGATGAAAAAGTGCGCTTCCTCTAAGTGGGATGAAAGGCGTCCCTCCTGTGACGCTACTTTCCGTACGTCGCCTTCCCTTACGCAATTTCCGACTCTGAGCTGGTCTGGGCGGGGCGGGGAGGGTGACAGTTAGGTGAGGCATGTCTAGTGCACTTCTGCTTCCAACTACGAACGAGCTGTCGGCGGCACGCGGACAACTCAGTGCAGTGCTCCGGTAAGCGGCGCCAACGGCGGCGTGGTGGGCGCGGAAGCGGCCCTTTAGACTCACGGCCTGGCGGGGACTACGCTCCCCACCCAAGTCGAGCCCCGAGTCCTCCATGTGGAGTGTTCACCCGCTTCGGCAAGGCTGGCCTCTTTCCAGAAACCAGTTTTGTTTGTTTTTGGTCTAAATTTGCGTCGGTTCTTCCCTCTCTTCCTGGCGAGGTCTGGAGACAGGCAGGAAAGTAGTGTTTGTGCAGACGCGTAGGGCCAGGCGCTGTGCCAAGTGATGCTGATTATTTTTAAATTCTTGCAACATTTCGGTGCAGGGGAACTTTGGAGGTTGCAGTGGAGCTGGGAAAAAAGTCTATTGGAACTTCAAAAATATCGATTTCCATACTTTCTTTCCCCTCTTTTAGAATTCTCATTCCTTGCCACCAATAAGCCTTCCCCTCCACTCTCATGCGCTGCGCTTTTTTGTTTTGAAGCGGGTGTGTGTATAGTTAACGGCAAAGTCCACAAACCTGTTTTTTAAAAAAACGAATATAAATCAGAGGTGATTAAGTGCTATTCCAAATCCCCTCATATAGGTCGTTTGGACTTTAAGTTTTATCGAATTAAATGTATATTGCCAAGTAATCAGATCGCAACATTTGAAAACCTAGTATTTGCCCTGACTGGTGTGGCTCAGTGGGTTGGGCGTCCTCCGGCAAACAGAAAGGTCTTTGGGTTTGGTTCCTGATCAGGGCCCTTCCCTGGGTTATGAGCCAGGTCCTCGGCTGGGGGCGTGAGAAAGGCAACTGATGTTTCTCTCCCTCTCTCCCTCCTTATCCTCTCTAAAAATACTTAAATAATT
>PVKM010020489.1:0-23343 GCA_004027735.1 Carollia perspicillata | reverse complement strand
TGTTGTTCCATATATGCAGGACTTATTAAAAGCACAATTTCTTTGGGAATTTGAAGACACGTACACTTAGTAATTTTGTGTAGCAGAATAAGAAAATCGAGACATGTGTAGCGGCACACAACGCCTCCTCCCATCTGGAGTGGGTGCTGCCTACTCCATTTTATGCAACTCTGGGCAGGTGCCCTGCCTCTCAGGGAAATAGATACGAGGATTCCAATTAAGGAATGATAACCAAAACATTAATATCCCTGCTGCACAACCAAATCCACTCTGTATGAACTAAGACTACATTCGCTGTGTATGAGCAGAGTAGTGAATGCCCTCAGTGAGGTGGTAATTGAAGAGGGAGTTGGAGGAATTCCAGGGGAAGAGAACTGCAGGTGTAACTTGCCATTCGTCTTCCTCATAGCCCCCGAACAGAGTTTTAGGAGCTATTTGTGTGATTGAAGAGGAAGCCTAAGGAACTGTTACAGGGCCAGCATTTCACGAATGAGGTGCGACTCTGAGGCCCGTGACTAAAGAAGATGAGCCAAGGACAACAGAAAGGTCCAATTTAAGGGAATTGAAATCATCCTTGGAGAAGACAAAATTGTTTTTCTTCATGATCAGAATGACTCTTACGAATTCCAGGGTAATTAGAAATTGCTATCATGTTAAAAAGGATAGATGATCAGTGTCTAGACTTCACCTGCTTCCCACCTTCTTGTGTAAACCCGGAGGACATGGGGACCGAGAGCTAGTGGGGAGCTCCCTGGAGATGTACACAGGGAAACAGAATGCCCTCTGAGTTCCCACCCATCATCTCACCCCCGAGTCTTCAGGACACCTACTTAGAAAGAGGGTCCCACAGGGGTGAGGATTGTACCTGTGAATAAGGGGAGAGGAAGCAAAGATGTCAGCCCTATGCCACACCTCCATCTAAAAATGCAGACAGCATCAGACAGAGATTTCATCAGGATGATGAAAAGAGGGAGTCTATGAAAAAGGGCAACCAGCCAGGCTATGATAAGACAAGAACAATTAATACGAAAGCTTTTGAATATTTCTTAAAGCTTTCAATACTCTGCAGTCCATTGTTTTTGTTGCCCTTTCTGTTTCAGAGTATTAGCAGCAAAACCCTAAAATAAAAAGGGGGTATAATCTTTCAATTCTGTGTCAAAGAAAAGCCAGAACGTTAAGAGACTGTATCCCGATTACATATACATAGTTTTGAGAGTAAGAGCAGCTAGAGAGAATGGAGAGAACCCCACACATCCATGAGATTTGGGATTAATGAGAGGCCCTGCCTGGGAAAGCCTACATGCAATAGAGCAGCAAGCCCAGGAGTTTTACCCAAAAGTGATCCCATACAGGCTCGGTCAAAATGATTGATTCTAACTTACATATTTATTGTTTTTTTCAGTTGAAGTGCAAAAGTGAGACATTCATTTCTATTAGATGTCTAATGTTACAGTATAACTTATGAAGCTAAACTGTAAAATGAAAAAAATCATATTTTAAAGTTCTAGTGTAAGACAAAAACAGGAAATCTTAAGTCCAGTTACTAAATTGTTTGCATTTTTTCTCTAACAGTGAATCCTCCAAATTAGGAGTTATGCTTAGAGCAGTTGGGCAGAGTGTCATCCAGAGGCACCAAAGTTGTGGGTTCAATCCCCGGTCAGAGCACATGCAAGAATCAACCAATGGGAGACAACCGTACTTGAACAACAATAGAGAGAGAGAGAGAGACAGACAGAGAGAGAGAGAGAGAGAGAGAGAGAGAGAGAGAGAGAGAGAATGAGAATCAATGAATGATTGTATAAATTAGTGGAATAAAAAGTCAATTCCCCCCCCCCCAGTCTGTCTGTCTGTCTCTGTCTCTCTCTCTTTCTACAAGTCAAAAAAGAAAAGTATAGTGGTATGAGAAGATGGTGGCTGAGTAGGTGAAAGCTGAGCCCACTTGCTTGTGCCCCCAGCATGGATTTTCCACTGATCTTCTGGCAAGTGACCTGAACAATCAACAGAATCTCAGCTGATATGAATTTTTGAAACCATGGGGTACAGAGGATGATTTGCACCCTGTAGCAAGAGATTTTGTAAGATGAGGGGGAAATGCCCTGTGTGAGGCCCCTGCAGCAGAGGAGAGACCAGACAGAAAATGCAGCTAGTGACTCTCTCCCCTCTCAGAGCAGGGGCCTTGGTCCTGCACAGGGAAACCCCAGACCCTAATCAGGAGAGACTTGGGGCAATATACAAAGTCTGGGAGACACATACACAATGAGCTACAGTCCATAGCTGCAGTGCCAACCAGAAGAGGTCCAGAGAGAAACTGTACTCCTAAAACTGCCAGAGGCACCAGCAGGCTGTGGACAGCCCTGAATGAGAGAAACTTGTTGCTTTGTGGGGAGGTGGAGCATGCAGAGAACCTGTCCATGGCTCAGTGTTGCAGTGTGGGTACCACATAGGGACTTTTTAAAAGTGGGGAGTTGAGACATGGCTGGGCAGGAACTCTGTGCATGTAGTGGCTCTGCCAAAAAAGAAACCAGAGTGAAAGTGCACGTTCATTCCCACTGAATCCAGCTGCAGAGGAAGAACAGAAAGTGGCATGGCAAAGGGATTGAGGGACCTCACCTGGTGTAGCTAGTGAGCAGGGGTCCTGCACAGAATAGAGTTCAAGTCTGAGTCTCCTGAAGTGGGCAGGCTGGGGCTTGGATTGCCAGGAGCTGAGTTCCAGAGATTCCTTGCAGCCAGGCAGGTCCCCTCACAGCAGGTGTGCCCAACCCACACTTGCAGGATTGCAGGCTCTGCAGAGCAGTGAGGCCCCTGCTGGGTGCATATCTACATGGCAAAGAAGGAGAAGCTCCAAAAGGGCCCTTTCTGAACTACTCTTATTCCTCAGGGTCTGATCCACTGAAACCAGCAGAGCAGAGAGATGAGAGACAGGCACAGAAAGGGGTGTTCAGGGCCCCACCCAGCCTCAGCTCTTATACAGAGCTGCCATCAATGCCAAGTAGAAGAGCTGTCCCTTTTACACTGATTGGCCCCTCACATGAAATGGACAGCTAATTCATCAGAAACTATACATTATTGGAAATAATCTGGGACAGACCAATATGTGTGGCGGGGGCGTGGGGAAGCACTCTGCCATCTTCCCTGGAAACTGAACAGCACCTGGGGGGGGGGGGGGGGGGGCCGGGTAACCCAGGGATTCCACCCTCCTGATTGTACCAGAGGCTCCCCCTGGAGGCAGGTGAAGGTGATACTGGCAGTGCTCTCGCACAGGAGGTGAGCAGCACTCCTGAGCCTTGTGCTCATGAAAAGCTGCAGGGTAGAACAGTGGGGACCAGCTAGGCCTGAAGGAGACAGCAATTCTGTGGATCCCTTGTAGCCATGAACAGGCTGCCTAGGACTAGATTGGGACACCACCTGACATTACCAGGGGCAGATCCAGAAGAAGACGACAGTGGGAAATAGTAAGCTCTGCTGAGATGAATTCCACTTTGGTCTTCTTCAATATTGACATTATTTTTTCTCTTGCATAGTTTTTTAACTTTGTCTTCAGTTTTGTTCCTATTATTTTACTATTTATTTTATTTTAGTTTTATTTTGAATCTCATATTTTACTCCTTTCTCTTACTTCACTTTGCCTTCTCCCTTCTTCTTCTTATTTTTGTTTTAAACTTTATTTTTTCCCTTTCTAGTGCCTTGTTTCTATTCCTCATTCTTACTATTTCTGCCCCCTCCGGCCTCTCAAAGCTATTTTTCTTTTCATTAGTCATCTCACATTCTTTTTCCATTTCTTATGATATCCTTATTTTCTGTCCACCTTTATTAATCTTTTCTTGTTTGTCATTGATATGGTGGTTGTTGTTGCTTTTCTTTAATTTTGTTCCTAGATGTTCACTATTTTTGTATTTCAAATCTCAAATTTTACTGTTTCCCTCTCCCACTCCCTTTTGCATTCCTCCTGCTCTTTCTCATATTCATTTTAAATTTTATTTTTCTCTCTTGTAGCCTGGTTTTTATTCCCTACTCATTATTTCTTCTCCTTCTTGCCCCTCAAAATTATTTTTTTCTTTTAAGTACCTCATAATCTTTTTTCTTTCTTCTTTCCTTCTTATAATATTCTTATTCTTTTTCCACCCTTATTAATCTTTGCTTGTTTGTTGTTAATATCACTGTGGTGGTTGCTTTTCTTTAATTTTATTCCTATTCTTTTTGCTATTTTTTAAATTTTAATACTCATACTCTTCCCTTTTCTTACTTTTTTTTGTTGTCTACCCTCCCTTTTTTATTTATATAGTAAATTTTCTTTTCTTTCTTTCTTCACCTTGTTTCTGTTCCCTATTCTTACTATTTTTCCTCCATCTACCCTCTCAAAGTCATTTTTCTTTCTGTCAGTCATTTCATATTCATTCTTTCTTTCTTATGATAATCTATTTCCACCTTTATTAATATTTGCTCATTTGATGTTGATATTGTGGTTGAGGGTGGAGGATATTTTTGCTGGTGTAGGTTTTGTTTGCAGGGTTATTTTGTTTTCTTCTGGCAGCACCTGTACAACAGCATACAATACACGGTGGGCTCTGTGACTCTTAGTCAGCCACCTTGAAGGAAGTACCTGCCAATGAATGACCCACCAACAACCAAAACACAACTACAATGAGAACCAGCATAATGGTATAAATGTCATCCAAAGAGCATGAAGCTCAGGAGATCAAGGAGACCGTACCACTGAGTCCCACAGGTCTCCTACCATAGAAGACCACACCATGAAGATAGGGAGTCAGCATAGACCAATCTAATATGCAGAAACAAACAAAAAGAGTCACCCATAATGGGGAAACAAAGAAACAACCTCCAATTTAAAGGAAAAGAGGAATCTCTGGAAAGAATCCCCAGAAAGAATGTTAAATGAAATTGAGGGAAGCAATCTATCAGACACAGAGTTCAAAACAACTCAAGGAACTCAGCAAGAACTACAAGGAACTTTATGGGAGCTACAAGGAACTTAGTAGGAACTACTGCAGCATGAAAAAGGACATAGAAACTATGAATAAGAACTTGGAGGAGATGAAGAATAAAATATCCGAAATGAAGAATACACTAGAAGGAATTAAAAGTGGGCTAGATGAAGCAGAGAACTGAATTAATGAGTTTGAACACAAGATAGAAGAAAACATAGCAACAGATTGAAATAAGACTAAAGATGGAGGAAGACAGCTTAAGTGAGCTGCAGGACAACATGAAATGTAACAATCTTCACATCAAAGGGATACCACAAGGAGAAGTAAAGGAATAAATAATAGAAAACTTGTTTGAAAAAGTAAGGACAGAAAATTTCCCTAATTGGATAAGGGAAAAAGTCAAAATTCAGGAGGCACAGAGGGCCCAAATCAAGAAGAACCCAAGGAGGCCCACTCCAAGACACATTATACTTAAAATGGCAAAATATAAAAACAAAGAGAGAATGTTAAAGGCAGCAAGGGAGAAGCTTAGTAATATACAAATGGGCTCCAATAAGGCTATCAGCTGATTTCTGAAGAGAAACACTACAAGCCAGAAAGGAATGGCATGAAATATTCCAAGTATTGAAAAGCAAAGACCTGCAACCAAGACTACTCTACCAAGCAAGGCTCTCATTTAAAACAGAAGGCAAAATAAGGAGTGTTCCAGACAAAAAAAAAAAAGGCTAAAAGGCTACACATGTCCACAAAACAAACACTGCAAGAGATGTTAAAGGAACTGCCCAAAGAAGATGAAGAAAAAGAGAAAGAGAGAGAAGAACACAGGTACAAAGGAAAAAATGACAATGAATAAATATGTATCAATAATAACCTTAAATGTAAATAGATTAAATGTTCCAATCAAAAGACATAGCATAGCTGAACAGATAAGATAACATGACCCACATATATTCTGTCTACCAGAGACCCACCTCAGAACAAAAGATCTAAATAGGCAGAAAGTGAAGGGATAGAAAATAGTTTTCCAAGCAAATGGACATGAAGAAAAGCTGGGCTAGCAATACCAATATCAGACAAAATAGACTTCAAAACAAAGGCCATAACAAGAGACAAAGCAAGTCACTAAAAAATACTTAAGGGAGTAGTTCACCAAGAGGATATAACCCTTGTAAAGACATATGCACCCAACAGAGGAGCACCTAAAGACATAAGGGAAATCTAGTAGGACTTTAAGGAAGACATCAACGGCAATAAAGTCATCATAGGGGATTTTAACACCCTACTGTCAATTAAGTATTGGTCATCCAAACAAAAAAACAAAAAGGATATTGTGGCATTGAACAACATTCGAGATCAAATGGACTTGATATTTACAGAGCATTTCACCCCAAAGAGCAAAATATACATTCTTTTCAAATGCACATGGATCATTTTCAAAGATAGAACATGTGGTAGGACACAATACAAGCCTCAACAAATTCAAGAAAATTGAAATCACATCAAGCATCTCCTCGTATCAGAATGGCTTACAGCTATAAACCAACCTCAAAGAAAAAACTCAAAAACTTTAAATACATGGAGACTGAATAAGATGTTACTAAGTAATAAGTGGGTTAACAATGAGACCAAGGAAGAAATTAAAAAGTATCTGGTAACAAATGAAAATGAACACACAACAACCCAAAACCTATGAGATGCAGTGAAGGCAACCCTAAGAAGAAAGTTTATAGGAATACAGTGCTACCTAAAGAAGATAGAAAAATCTCAAATAAACAGCCCAACCCTACATCTACAAGAACTAGAAGAACAGCAAACAAAGCCCAGAACAATCAGAAGGAAGGAAATAATAAAGATTAGAACAGAATTAAATGACATAGAGACTAATAAAACAACCCAAAGATCAATGAATCCAGGAGCTGCTTCTTTGAAAAGATAAACAAAATTGACATTTAACCAGACTCATCAAAAAAAAAAATAGACAAAGAATCCAAATAAATGAAATCAGAAGTGAAAGAGAAGTTACAACTGATAATACAGAAATATGAAGGATTGTAAGAAGTTACTATGAACAACTATATGCCAAGAAATGGGAGAACCAGAGAAAAATGGATGTATTTCTACAAACACACAATCTTCTAAAGCTGAATCAAGAAGAAGCATAAATAGACCAGTAACAACTAGTGAAATTGAAGCAGTAATCATAAAACTCCTGGAACACAAATGCCCTGACTGGATGGATTCACAGGCAAATTTTACGAAATATTTAAAGAATAATTAAGTCTTGTCCTTTTCAGACTACTCTAAAAATTTCAGGAAGAGGGAAAACATCCAAATTCTTTTCACAAGGCCAGTATTATCCTAATAGCAAAACCAAGTAAAGACTCAACAAAGAAAGAAAATTACAGGCCAACATCTCTGATGAACATAGATGCTAACATCCTTAACAAAATATTGGCAACCTGGGTCCAGCAATACATTAAAAAAATTATACACCATGCTCAAGTAGGATTTATCCCAGGGATGAAAGAATAGTGTAATATTCACTAATCAGTAAACATAATACACCACATATACAAAATGAAAGATGAAAATCACCTGATTATATCAGTAGATGCTGAAAAAGAATTTGGTAAAATCGAGCACCCATTTATGATTTTAAAAAAACACTCAGCAAAGTGGAAATCAAGGGAGCATACCTCAACATAATAAAGGCCATATACGAAAAACCTACTGCCAACATCATACTCAATAGGCAAAAACTAAGAGCTTTCCCCTTATGATTAAGAACAAGACAAGGGTGTCCACTTCCACCACTCATATTCAGCACAGTACTGGAAGTTCTAGCCACAGCAATCAGACAAGAAAAAGAAATAAAAGGCACTGAAATTAGAAAGGAGGAAGTAAAATTTTCATTATTTGCAGATGATGTGTTAGTGTACATAGAAAGCCCTACAGTCTCCACCAAAAAACTACTTGACTCAATTAGTGGAACTGGCAAGTAGTGGGATACAAACTCAATAATCAGAAATTGATGGTGTTTTTGTACACCAACAATGAAATATCAGAAGTAGAAACTAGGGAAAAAATCCCATTTCCTATAGCAATAAGAAAAATAGTACCCAGGAACAAATTTAACCAAAGAGGTAAAGGACCTGTATTCAGAAAATTATAGAACACTGAGGAAAGAAATTGAGGAAGTACAGATAAATGGAAGTATATACCATGTTGATGGTATGGAAGAATGAACATCATTAAAATGTCCATACTATCTAAGGCAATCCCTAGATTCAATGCAATTCCTATTAAAATACCAATGGCATATTTCACAGATCTAGAACAAATGCTCCAAAAAGTTATATGGAACCGAAAAAGACCCCAAATGGCCTCAGCAATCTTGAGAAAGAAGAACAAAGTTGTAGGGATCAGAATACTTGATATCAAACTATCCTACGAGACCACTATAATCAAAACAGTCTGGTGCTGGGATAAGAACAGACACACAGATCAATGGAACAGGATAGAGAGCCCAGAAATAAACCATGTTTCTATGGTCTATTAATATTTGACTAAAGGGGACATGAAGATAAAATGCAGTAAAAATAGTCTCTTCAGCAAATGGTGTTGGGAGAACTGGACTGGTACATGCATAAAAATGAACTAGACAACCAACTTACAACATACACCAGAACAAACTCAAAATGGATAAATGACTTAAACATAAGTTGTGATACCATAAAAGTCCAAACAGAAAACATAAGCAGTAAAATTTCAGATATCCCACAGAGCAATATTGTTGCTAATATACCTCCTATGTCAAGAGAAATAAAGGAAAAAAACTAATGGGACTACATTAAATTAAAAAGCTTCTGCACAGCTAAAGAAACCATCATCAACATAAAAAGAGAACTATGTATATGGGAGAATATATTTGTTAACGATACATAGGACAAGGGTTTAATCTCCAAAATATATAAATAACTTCTATGACTCAATTATATGACTCAAATTATATAAATAACTTATATGACTTTAATCCAATTAAAAAATGGGCAAAGGACCTGAATAGACACTTCTCCAAGGAGGACATACAGATGACCCATAGATACATTAAAACATGCTCAACATCACTAGCCATCAGAGAGATGCAAATTCAAACCACAATAAGATATCACCTCACACCTGTCAGAATGGCCATCATTAATAAATCAAGAAACAGCAAATGCTGGTGAGGATTTGGGGAAAAAGGAACCCTAATGCACTGTTGGTGGGAATGCAGATTGGTGCTATTACTGTGGAAAATAGTATGAAATCTCAAAAAATTGAAAATGGATCTACCTTTTGACTCAGCAATTCCCCTGCTGGGAATATACCCTAAGAATCCCAAAACACCAATTCAAAAGGAATTATGCACTCCTATGTTCATGGCAGTGCTATTTATATTAGCCAAGTACTGGAAGAAGTCTAAATGCCCATCAGTGAGTGAGTGTATTAAAAAACTGGGGTACATTTACACAACAGAATACTACACAGCAGAAAGAAAGAATTCCTACCTTTTGCAACAGCTTGGTTGGAGCTGGAGACTATTATGCTAAGTGATATAAGCCAGTCAACGAAAGACAAATACCATATAATCTCACTAATAAGAGGAATCTAAGGAACAAAATTAACTAATGAGCAAAACAGAACTAGAGACATGGAAACGTGGAACAGACTGACAGCTGCCAGAGAGGAGGAAGGAGGGTGATAATGATGGAAAGAATGGGAAGGGATACATCAAAAAAAACATGCATGAATGACCCATGGACCTGGACAAAGGTGTGGGGATTGACTGTGGGAGTCAGGGCTGGGCTGAGCAGAGGAAGGCAAAGGGGGGAAATTGGGACAACTGTAACAGAACAACAATAAAAAAAGAGTTATGCTTAGAGAAATTTTAAGATACCTTATTTAACTCTAGAAAACACCATAAAATGTGTCATATTGACTCATAATTTCACAGAATCCTGCATTCCTTTCTCCCATGCACTCTTTTCATATCAGTATTAACATAAGATTAAATGTCATCATCATTTTCTTCTATTTAAACAGTTAAATGTGGTTCTGCTCTATGACTTCCTGCTGAGTCATCTTTTCCTATCAGTTTCCACACTGTGTTGTCTGAAGGGTCTGCGTCCGTGGGCAATTCCAAGGCACATCATGTTTATTCTTGCTGCGGGTTCAGGACACTTTCTACACCAACACCCAAATGTCTGGTAGTGTCTCTTAAACCTTTCCATGCTAAAAATCACTGGGAGATCTTGTTAAAATGTTAAAACTAGTTTGCCCAATGGTTCAATTGTAGATGATTCCCAGATCCTACTTTCACAAACACTGTTTTATTTTTCCCTTTCTCACATCCCTGACGGATCCAACCCATCATATTGACTTCGGACTCTAGGGTGGTATGTTGGCCTTGGATTTAGCTCTGAACAGTTTATTTTTCTGCCTTGTTGCTTATTTCATGTCGTTATATCTTACATGATTGAATACTCCTTGGAGGAACCCTATGTTTTAAATGATGGTATAGTAATGTATAATTAATGTTAAATAATATTGACATAGAGTGTCCAGAGAGCCTTTTATGGCAATGGATAGAGTTATTTATACCTTTCAAGATAACTGGAGAAAGAGGCCCTGGGAGAAGGCAGAGGCCTTAAAGGAAGGAAGCATTGGCACATGGGCAGTGTTGCAGCCTCCTGCCTCTTTGGAGTCACTGTAGAAATGGAAACATAAAGGCAGTGAACTAGCAGCACGAAGCCGCACGGAGCCCCACGGAGCCCGCATCCCTCGGCTGTCTTGGTCCTCCTCCCTTACTGCATTACCAGGGTGGGTCCTTTTTCTAGATTTTAGTGTATCCAACTACATAAAGTAAGTTTTATTACATGATCTCTAAAATCCCTACTAATGCTCCAGATCATTGAAATTACTAACCTAGGAAACATACCAGAAAGATTGGTGTACTTCTCTGTACACAGAGAAGTACAGATGCTTCTCAACAAACCCATGGTAAGCTGGAAATGCATTTAACACACCTAACCTACCCAACATCAGAGTTAGCCTACCCTACCTTAAAGATGCTCAGAAAATTTACATTGGTCCACAGTCGGACAAAACCATCTTGCTGCTGTTTCTCAGCATCATGAAAGAGTATCATACTACAAATCAGTAGCCCAGGAAAAAATAAAAAAGAAAGAAAGGTTTTCACTGAATGCATATCGCTTTCATACCCTCATAAAAACAAAAACCTTAAATCATGGTAAGTTGGGGACTGACCATGTATTTTTTCTGATTGTGAAGGTAGTAGCATTGTTTTCAGCTTTCTTTTTATAATTTCACATTATTTCCTCATTTAAAAAGTCTTTGTTTTTTAATTAAATTTTTTGATTATGGTATTACAGTTGTCCTGATTTTTCCACCTTTGCCCTCCTCCACCCAGCACTCCCCAACCCCTCAGGCAATCCTCATATTGTTGTGTATGTCCATGGGTCATGTGTATAAGTTCTTTGGCTACTCCATTTCCTATGCTGTACTTTATATTCCCATGGCTATTCTGTAACTACCAATTTGTACTTCTTAATCCCCTCACCTCTTCACCCATTCCCCCACATGCTGCACCCAAATTGCAACCTTTTACTTAAATAAATGTCCCTTTAACAATTCATATAATAATGGCTTGGTGATGATGAACTCCTTAGCTTTTTCTTGTCTGAAAAGCACTTTATCTGCCCTTCGATGCTAAATGATAGCTTTGCTAGGTAGAACAATCTTGGCTGTATGTTCCAATCCCTTCAAGCCTGCAAAGTTTCTGAGAAATCAGCTGATAGTCTTATGGAACCCCTGTAGGAAACAAACTGCTTTTCTCTTGCTGCTTTTAAGATTCTCTCTTTATGTTTAACCTTTGGCATTTTATTTTTGATGTGTCCTGGAGTGGGCCTCTTTCCATCCATTTTGTTTGGGATTCTCTGTGCTTCCTGGATTTGCATATCTACTTCCTTCACCCATTTAGGGAAGTTTTTCATTATTGTTTCAAGGGGTTTTCAGTATCTTGCTCTTTCTCTTCTCCTTCTGGCACCCCTATGATGTGAATGTTGGACCTCTTGAAGTTGTCCCATAGGCTGCTTACACTATCCTCATTTTTTTTTTTGGATTCTTTTTTCTTGTTGTTATTCTGATTGGCTGTTTTTTGCTTCCTTATGTGCCAAATCATTCATTTGATTCTTGTCTTCATTCACTCTACTGCTATTTCTCTGTAAATTGTTCTTTATTTCAATTAGTGAATCCTTCATTTCTGACTGGATCTTTTTTATGCTTTGACATCCTCACTATGTTCCTTTAGCATCCTCATAACCAGTGTTTTGAACTCTGCATCTGATAGGTTGGTTATCTCCATTGCATTTAGCTCTTCTTCTGGAGTTTTGATCTGTTCTTTTATTTGGGCCATGTTTGTCTCCTCATTTTGGCAGCCTCCCTGTGTTTGTATCTATATATAAAGTAGAACTGTTATGACTATCTGTTTTGGCAGCATAGTTTAATGTAATAGGTGTCCTCTATAATGTCCAATGGTACAGCTTCCCCTACCACCCAAGCTGGGTTCTCAAGGTGTGCCCTTCACATGGGATAAGTACACCCTCCTCTTGTAGTTGAGGCTTGATTGCTGTTGGCAGGTGAATGGGAGGTATTTACCTAGGCCAGTCAGCTGCAAGGACTGGCTCTGACCACTGACCACCAAACTCGGCCCTCTGTGGAGGATCTGCTGTGCAGGGGCAGGATGGTGGTGCACTGAAGTGGTCTGTAGCTCTCCACTGGGTGTGTAGGCTCTGGGTTTTCCTGGGTGATGCAGGCCAAGGTCAGCCCCTACCTATGTTCTGCCTGTGGCTGCCCTGCATGAGGTATAAAGCAATCTTAGATGGCTGCTACTTGTACTGTGTTTGGAGATTCTCAGGAGAAGCCAAGCTATGAATCTTGGCTGGCCACTGCCATTTCTGGGCCTGGGGCCACTTAGCAAGAGGTATTGGGGCTGGGGCTCACTGAGACCAGCTTTTGCTTGTTTGATAGGATTTAGGAAATTGTGAAATATGAGTCAAGACCTGCCAGTCTATGGAAAAGTCTTGGTTAACAGTATGGGTAGGCCCATAAGTTGGGTGGGATGGACTTTCAGTGGATCTCTAGGGTAGGGTAAACAGTGTTAGCCAGGTTGATGGAGTCTCAAATAACAGCACCTACCTGCCAGCTCTGTGTATCTTTGGCAGGAGGGTTCAGAAAAGGGACAATGGCTTCTGCCTGCCATTCTGTCTGAGAGAAAACTGTCCCCCACCTCCTGCTTTGATGCCAGACACTTCAGTTCCTGTCTGCCATTGTTGCCTTTCAAGCTACTACCCTGGTACTAGAGCTCAGAGGGAGTGAGTCTGAGTAAGTTCATGTGTGGGTTCTTTAAGTGGAACCCACACACAAACTGCTTGGGACTCTATAAGTTTCTTCTATTGACTCAATTCCTACTGGTTGAATATATGGGGATTTATCCTTCTGGCACTGGAAACCTGTGCTATGGAATGTGGTATGAGGCTGTGACTCCTTGCTCCCAAGATATCCCTCCCAAATTTTTATCCACCACACATGG
Organism: Carollia perspicillata; assembly: GCA_004027735.1. Classification (NCBI taxonomy): domain Eukaryota; kingdom Metazoa; phylum Chordata; class Mammalia; order Chiroptera; family Phyllostomidae; genus Carollia; species Carollia perspicillata. The sequence continues at coordinate 9,744 of PVKM010020489.1, read as the reverse complement.
ATGTGGGACCAGCCTTTTCCACATCTCTGCCCCTTCTACCAGTCTGGATGGATGTGGTTTCTTTATTTCTGTAGTTGTCAGACTTCTATTCAACTTGATTTCTGATGGTTCTGGGTGATGGTTGTTCTGTATTTTGGTTGTAATTTTGATGTGGCTATGCAAGGAGGCATGCTGTATTTACCTATGCCAACTCTTCGCTGGAAGTCCCCTAATGATTAAAAAAATCTTTCTATGCATAGTTTCCCCACTATTCTAAATCCCTTATAAATTAGAATCAATGCCATTTAATATTTATGTAATTGTTTAGAAAGCATTTAGCACACCGGTATTCCTTTCTGCCACTGGTGAGAACTGTCTTCTTTGAAGATTTTGCCTCTGAGAATCTCCCTGAGATATTTGGTTTTACTGTCCTGCTTTTTTTTTTTGCCAGTGTTATCTATAAAACTCTTTCCACTTAATAATTTTTCTTTTCCATTGATTTAAAATGCACATTTCATAATATTGCCATATTATATAAGTCCCTGGGCTCCTTCCAACCTTAAAAGAATGTGTATCATTTTATAACCATGGTTTTTGTAAGTTGATTCCTATTATTAGTCTAGTCGATATATAGGAATCATTTAATTATCTTTAGTTTTACAAAAGAAATGAGAATAAGAAAATTACTTTTCAGTTTCCCTTATAATATTTGCTACAAGTATTTATAATTGTACTTCTTCTGTCTCCTGTAACAAAATACATTTTAAATGTTTTACATATTTAATTATGTTTGACTTTAAATATTATACCTTTATTATTAAGGCAAAATAATAAGATTTTTTAAAAATTTAAATGAAAACTATTCATCCCAGTTCCCTCCATTTACAACAGAAGTTTTCATTCACATATGTTGTTGACATGAATATTTTAACAAAATTACACTTATAGCATACTGCCATTTTGTAATCTTTTTTTACTTGCTAGTATATAATAGACATTGTCTCATAATCATTACCTAATTTTAATGGTTGCATAATGTTTCACTGAGTTTGTGTGATATACTTCCCTTTTTGCATGTTTAGGTTTGCTACTATTCTTTAATTATTGATACTGATATGATCATGCAAATAGCTTCTTACTACTTTAAGATTATATTCTTAAGAAGGGGATAGCTGAGTCAAAAGAAAGGAACAGTTTCAGGGGTTTCTGATAAAAATTATCTTATGCCTTTCCAAAATGGTTGTATAAATTTGTATTCCCACCCTCAGTATAAATGCACTAGTTAAACACAACTTTACCCTAAGCAGTTATTCATGTTTTAAAAGTAACAATATTTATCCTCTTAATCATTTTAAGTGTACGGTTCAATGGTATGAAATACATTCACAGTATTGTACAGTCATTACCATTATTCACTTCAAAACTTTTTCTTCATCCCCCACACAAACTCCGTAACCACTAGATAATAAGTTTTCATTCCTCCCTCTCCTCAGCCCCTGATAACCTTTGTTCTACTTTTTCTCTATAAAACCTATTTCAGGTACCTCATACAAGTGGAACCCTACACAATACTTTTTTCATATTTGGCTTTCTTCACTAAGCAAAATGTTTTCAAATGTCATTTATGTTGTAGCATATATCATAATTTTATCCCTCTTCAAGCCTGAATAACATTCCATTGTATCTACACACCACATAATGTCTGGTATATAGATGTCAATGGACATTTGGGTTGTCTCCACCTTTTGCTATTGTGAATAATGGTACTCTGAATGCTAGTGTCAGTATTTGAGTCCCTACTTTCAACTCCTTTGGCTATATACAACTGTATGGTATTTTTTGCTTAATTTGAGGGGAACTCTTTTAATGGTTAAAAAAGTTATTTGCTTTACTTGTACAGTTTTTAAATAAGATGAATATTTTCTTTACCTATATTGCTTTATATTGCACTTTCTATGAGTTATCAGTTCACACCCCCTGTCCATTTGAGTTTCTTCTTGGTGTATTTCTAGAAACCTGAATGCAGCCCATGGTGGACACCTGTTCCTTCACCTGCTCAGAGTCTTTTCTGTCCATACCTGGGTTTCAAAAAATTAAGTCAGTTAGATTTGGTTTATAATAAGACTTCATGGAATATATTATATAATTCCTAATTATATTTTATGTAAAATGTTTCCCAGTTTATTGACTCCTTTTAAAATTTAGTTTTATTATTCTTAAATATTTAGAAAATTTCAATTTTAGAGAATTATAGATCTCAATCTTTTAAACGACTTTCTAGTTCCTTTGTCACTAATAAGTTATCTTTTCTTCACCAGGTGATAATTACTCTCTTCACTATCTATTTTGATTATATCAACATTGTTCCAATTCATGCCAAATTTTCCATTATTCCTGAATATGTTAATTTTTTGTGTTTCCTAGTAGCAAACTATGTTAAAATGATATATATTTGCATAATTCCAACTCTCTAGGTCTTGGAAAATATTCGATTTTGAGTTATGATAGATACTTCCCATTTGTATGCAATCCATTCCAAAGCTCCCAATGGTACTGATGTTCTACAAATGTTAAATTTTAGGAAGGAAGGAATTAGTGGGAGTGTGTGCACAGCTATTCTTTGTTTCTCTTCCTAGCCTCATTTCTTGCTTTTTCTTTCTAGTGCAGCAAGAATGAGAATCACATTGAAGGCAGGAGAGCAGCTCTGTCACTAGGAGGGAAGCACAGTCCTGTGCTGGGAAGAGTGCCCAAGTCAGGAGCAAGGACTGACCTGAAGAATGTGAAATGGGAGAGCATTAACTCGAGTAACCGACATCAACATATTGAAGGCTCACTCTTGGCTTTATGCAAAGGGGTCTAACCTGAGAACTTGAAGAAGAGCTGTAAAAATAGTAATAATAATGTAAAACTTGCTTATCACATGAAATCTTACGCAGAAGCTCAGTGTCTACAGCAGGTAACAGCAGAGTTGCTCTGTTGGAACCCAGAGCATCTGATCTCTTCTTACCATGCAATGATCCCTCCCATAGCCTTGGGACTCCAGGATTCTGCAGGACACAATTTGAAGCTGACTAGCTTACAGGAAACGAGGCATCATACATCATCGCAGTTTGTGCCCAGGAGAAAATGGCTGCCAGAAGCTTGAAGAACACTTCTCTCTGAAGGCATTTTCATTGTAACAGGGATCAAAGAGACTGAGACTTGATAGAAGAATTTCATAAATCAGTCTGAGTGGAAGAACTAGCAGGGGGATGGAGGTCGTAGCAAGCATAGAACCAACTCAATTCCTCTAAAATCATGTTATGTGTCCTGTCACCTACTTCCTGGATGAAGTGCTGGCCACAGATAATTTACAGTGAGTCATCATCATCACAAGACACTCGATACTCTTCTAGGAGCCTCCGTACTCAATTCACACAAATTAAACCTAATCCTACCAAATAGATCACCTCATGTATAAACCTAAGAATAAATATGCACTTGAAATGATTCCCAAGAAAGAGTGGGAGAGGAGAGTAACATTTGAATACAATTACAGCAAATTAGAAAGAAGTTAAGATTTTCGCCCAGTCAATCAAACCAGGTTAACATATGTAAATGGAAAATGGCAAGTGGTGATTATTTAGTGTCTGAGAGCCTTGACAGAGAGGGTTTTGTTTGTAGTCTCAGCCAAAGAACTGAATGTTCCATAATGTCACTGAAGAACGAAATGTCATCTGGTGGAATTAATGACTGATAAATTTAGAGCAAGGAGAAGAAACTATTACTTTGTACCACATTTAGCCAACCTGTGAAACCCAGGCAATGGAGTTGAGCACTGCCATTGGACTTAAATCAGGATGAATAACTCTATGATTAATAAATGCCAGAGTAAGCTATTCATGCTAGGTCAAAAGGGGTGATCAAGTGTGTATTTCAGAGACCAGTTGCTGCAGGGATCAGAAGCACGGACCTTCACCCTGTAAACAGTGTTATGAAATTAGCTATCGAGAAAACAGGAAGCATGTTTACCTTTGTGCTAGTACTAGGTATTACCCCCTGTAGAAGCAGAGTTCTACATGCTGGCCCAAGAGAGGGGCTGCTGTGAAATTAAGCACGTAAGATGAGCAAAGAAGGGCCTGTACTGAGCTTGCCTGTGAGCTACAAACAACCAACAACCAAGCAAACATCGTCAAGATGTTTGCCTTACCATCTTGTGGTACTCCATCTTGGCTACTCCACCAACCTCCTGTGTTTTCATGCTGGGGTTCTATCCTGCTGACTGAAATAAATGCTGGGTTTCCCCCTTCTTCACTAGCTGAGTACCTGCTTCCTATAGTCCATCTGCACCCTTATCTTCAACAATAAAGATTTTCTGTTTTTGAGCATCTGTTGATAGTTCCTTAGCATTTTCTCATCCTGATGATCTGGGCTGCACCATGAAGAAATATGAAGTATCCCTCAACACATGTCACACAGGTGATAAAAGTCAAAAAAGAAATCTAGGTAGGTAATGTAACACCAAGTTGGTAATGTGTACAGCACCCCAAGTACAGGAATGTTTAACTTCCAGAAATAGAATCAACATTCTTTGTTTTTGCCAAAGTAGAAGACCACTGCAAAATCTAAACAGATATTTTGGATTATAGATTAAAATAAAAAGATTAAAAATGTCTAATTCCAATTTGTCTGATTTAGAATTAGAAAACTAACATCTTTGTTTTTATCCTGCACAAGATGTATTAGGTCTTATATTTCTCTTTGAAATGGACAGCCTAGAATTTGGCCTTAAATCCCTTAATTGGAAACAATATTTAGTTTTATTCCATTTCATAATGGAGAACAGATGTACCCTAATGTAGTTACTTCCAAAGATAGTTTGGTTTTATATTTAGAGTAACTACTCTCAAGACATTTGAAGAAATCTAATTTTCTAACATCATCATATTTAGCTCTCAGTAGCATATACTGCCATATGATTTGATTTGATAACCATTCATTCCAATATTCATTCTATTAATTGTGAGAGACAATGTGAACATTAGTTTATTCTAATAAATTTTAAGTAGAGAACCATATTTGGAATTGGATCCTCAACTCTGCAATTGGGGAATTCCTATAATTTCCAATTCTGAAAACCAATTTTAAAGTGTGGTAGAGTATTTCTTGCCAAATAAATACTTTTTCTAAGAATGTAATGATCAACACATATATTTTAAAATTATAAGCTTGGATAAGCTTATATTAATAGATAACTCCTTTTCATGGCAGCATTACTCTATTTGACTTCAAAATAGAACTTCATCTGAATTTTGATGATTTTTCTCAGTTCATTAAAGTTTCCATCACATGCTGTCTTTGTATAATTTTTTCATAACAATGCCTTAAATTGTATTCTTCTGACAAAGAAATGCTTTGTACGTCAGACATGTAAGAACAGTCTCTAAGTCAACAAAGAACTCTGCCCTCTTATACTTTGCTTGAGTTGTATTGCCCTCTCAGTCTGCACCTCGTCTTTCCACTTTGGCTGGAGACATGGAGACACAGAACATTTCCTTCCTTCAGAAACACAACTACCACGAAAGAGGAGAACTGACACTTACCTTCAGTGTCAGGCTCATAAAATAAGATGTGGCTCCAATAAACTGGAGAGAGCATGCCAGTCTACAGAGAATGGCAACTCCCCGGTCAACTGCCACATTACAGGACTGAGACCCAGTGTTGCCAGAGCATCTGGGTAGTTCTAGAAAGGCCGGACGCCTAGATTTTTGTCTCAAGTTTTAAATATAGTTGACTAATTACATTTAAAAAATATATAATGCATACCACTACACACTCATTAGAAGGACTAGAATTAAAAAGATAAATAACAAGTATTGCTGAGGATGTGGAGAAATTGGAAACTTTACAACTTTGTTGGCCAGAATATACAATAGTAAAGCTAATTTGGAAAACCATATAGCAGTTTCTTTGAAAGTTAAACACAAACTTAATATACAATTTACTAACTATCCTAGGAATTTATCCAAGAAAAATGGAAACATTTTTTCACACGGAGACATTTTTGCAAAGTTTATATCAGCACTATTATAATAGCCTCCAACTAGAAACAATTCAAATGTCCATCCACTAGTGAATTAATAAACAAAATGTAGTATATCCATATATTGGAATATTAGTCAAACATAAAAAGACATTCTCCTCCTATCTTATTAAAAATTTATACCTTGAATGAAATGAAAATCCTTATAAGTTAAAGAAGCCAGCTGTAAAAGACTATATTTTATGTCTCCACTTATAGGAAATGTCCAGAATAGGAAAACTGATACATACGGAAAGTGGATCAGTAATTGCCTAGGGCTTCAGAAATTGGGCAATCGGGAAGACATGGAGAATGACAGGTAATGGTAGGGGAGTTCTTTTGGGAATGATAAAAACATTCTAAAGTTGACTGTGGGGATCACTGGACAGCTCCATGAATATACTAAAAACTATTGAATCATACACTTTAAATGGGTGACTAGTATCATATGCAAGTCCTATCATAATAGTTGTGTTTTTTTTAGAGAAAATCTGACAAAAAAATTTAGGACAGGAAACAAGAGGAGCCAGAAAAGGGTGGTAAAGAAAGCAGGAATGAGACAAGGAAGCTGGGGATCATCTGCTGTGGCCTGGTGAGCAAAGGCCAGGTCCAGGATTAGTGGAGCAAACGGCTGAGGGGTTCAGCCCTAAGTCTACCTAGAGCTGAATGCCTGATGATTATTAGAAGATGATGCTTGATAGCATCATTAAGGAGAAGGAACAGCATTAATACTGGCAACTACGATTACTAACCAGCACCTCCCTTGCTTGTGTTTTTGGTTTTTTTTAAATGCATGATAACACAGGGAGAAAGGGAATCCCAATGATTATGGAAGTTAAATGCCCCATCATTGATGTGAGTCAGATCTCAGTGTAGAATGAACTTGATTTTAGAGGAATACTGTAAGAAAGCTGGCTAAAGAGGGCACTGTGATTGTCTCATTGATATTCATTGTCTTCCTCCTACTTTGTGTAGTGGCCATGAGGTTGGTGGAGACTCATCCCCAAGGACAAGCCCTAATTAGTCTTAGTCAATCAGAGTAAGGCCTATCTCCTTGGCCGGTACAGACCTACCCGCCATAAAATGTTCTGCTTTTTACTACAATAGTTCTTGAAAAGTCATATCATTTTAAAACACCCCTTTTCCCTACCTGAGTCTTTTCCTTTTTACCTTAAAATACTCTAAGCAAATAAAAGAAGTAATAATAAGAGAAATAAAATTATTTTAAAAATAAAAACAATAAAAGTAATAAATAAGTAACATTTTTTAGCATGGTTACAGGAAAAGACATGCTCATCAATTTACTCAACACAGTATTTTTGTAGTCAGACAATAGCATATGGATCCAATTTGAATCGTATGCAATGTTTAGATAAACCCCAAACAATTGACTACTTATGTATGCCAAATGAGAGGAATAAAGGGTTTGCAGCTTCAACAACTATTTTTTTTTGTGAACATATACTATTTCCATATGTTTCAGAGCATTCTTTTGCTCAGCTCTTATTTTATCCTAAAAGTGCTTCTCTAATGATGAAACTTAATTTTAAGTGCAGTTGAAGTGCAAGATCAAGAGTCCCAAAAAGCTGAACAATTGATGAAAAAAATGGTACAGAAAGAAAAAGAATAAAGAAACACTTATTATATCCTAATTTGTGAATAAACTTGCATTGTCACTTTAAAGTTATTGGATTTTTAAAAGTTATGTAAACTAGCTTGCATTTTTAATTCCTGTATAAAATAATCAGGTATCTTGAGTTCAGCTGAAACGCATCACAATTCTTCTCTTAAAATGCATATAAATGTGTTTTCCACTTAATGACTTTTCTCTTAGGATCAGGGGTTTCAGGAAGGAATTAGTCATTAAACAAGGAACAGGTGTGTTTCCTTGGTGCCGTGGTTGCCCCATGGGAAAAGTTCAGGAAACTCACTTTGGGGTTAGGGAAGGGACTGGCTCTCTTCACCAGAATGTGGATGATGAAGAATGTAGCTTTGCAAGTAGCTGGCAGCCATTCTGTGACCATGTCAGGGAGATAGAGGGATTTGGATTCAAGCTTACATTATGAAAAGCAGAGTGAAGAGACAGAACTAATTTATGGCTTTGATGATATAATTTATCTGCTGAATCAAACTAAACAGAAAACCACCATATTTCTGGAGTTTCTAGTTATAGTTCCTTAATGCAAATCGATCTGGGTTTTCTGTAAGTTACAACAGGAAGTATCATAAATTGGGTCTTCTGTTTTCAGAAGAATGATAGACTACATGTGTGCCGAGAAATCCCTTCAGGATTTACAAAGCTAAGTGTTTTTTTAAATCCTTCTCAGAGCACAGCCGAGCTGGAAGTTAAGAAATAGAAATAGAAGAGACAAACAATGAGAAAGCATGATTCCATGAGGATTAGGTGAACACTGGAGCCAGTATTGTCCCTGAGGGTATCACCAATTATAATGGTCTCAGCTGGGTTTTAATGGCCATGTGTTTGGAACAAGAAGCCAAAACCAGGGACCAGAGCAGAGTGGAAGGTAGAGTCAGGGATACCTGCATGAAACGATGACCACTTAAAGGGCAGTCCCCACAGTGGGTGAATCAGAAAATAAATGTGACCCACAGAAGGAATGATGCATGTCTCAACCTTCTCTCTAGATGGAGCAGGAAAAAAAATGCCTCCCTTGAGATTCCTTAACCTCAATCCATATTCACATGGGTTTGCCACCGAAATGTATATTACCTAAAAAAAAAAACAACCAAAACTAAACATTAAATTTAAAGGGATCTTAGGTTGATAATGCCTCAGGTACTACGTTATGAGGATAATGCACTTTAAAGGCAGGCCTCAAAGAATTCCTGCAGATAGAAATCCAAGGATTATGAAATCACAACAGAAATGATTAACACACCAGGAAACAAGCAACCATGAACAAAAGTTATCATAAATAACATCTGCAGAAGCAGCTGTACATTAATACAAATACATTTCAAAACTTCTGGAATGTAGCCAAAAGTCCTGAGGGAAATTTAAAGCCAAACATACTTATATTAGAAAGAAAAAAGCAAAACTCAAAAGACAAGTCCATAAGCATTTACCTCAAGACATTAGAAAAAAGAAGAGTAAAATAAACCAAGAAAATATTAGTGAAATTGATAAACCTCAGGCAGGACTGGTTAAGGAAACAAAAGACACAACAAAGTATATTAGGAATGACAGAGCCTAACTAAAACAGCAACAGATCAAAATGATAATGAAATATAAATAACTTAGGTGAAACGACCAAAATACTTAAAAAATGTACACAACAACTCAAACTTGATCAAAAAAATTAAAATCAGAACAGTTATCAGTAGTTCAAAATTTTCACTTAAAAAAAATATCAGGACCAGATCATTTTACAGGAAAGTTAAACAAAATATTTTAAAAAATAGGTAACTCCAAACCTAAATTTTCAATTAACAAAGTAAAAGGAAACGATATCCAATTTAGTTTATCTAATGACTTGTGTTATAAAAAGTAAAGAGAGTAAAATAAGGAGGGAAGAACAGGCCAATCTTAATGCAGGAGAAAAAAATTTCTAAAGAAGTGAAAATTAAATTCAGTGATGCATTAAAAGAGTACATATTTTAGGAATACAAATTGATTTAACATTGGAAAATGTATTTTTTTTTCTAACCACTGGTATTTTTTTTTCAGTGCCAATTTTTTTTTA
>PVKM010020488.1:0-23324 GCA_004027735.1 Carollia perspicillata | reverse complement strand
CTTTTTGCCATCTATAAAATGGGAACAACGGTGAGCCTTGACCAGCCTTCATCCTGCCCTGCATTTATGGACATCAAATGGAAAAAAAAAAGAAATGATGTTATAAACAGTGATTAGGTTTCCAGGTTAGTCTACGACACCTATTTATCCATAAGGTTACTTCACCACTATGTACTTGCAATAAAAAAACTAGCAGAAAACAATGGGATGGCAGCCATTCGCATCACACAGCCACTCTTCTTTACTCATTCGTGCTTCAGCTCAGCTGGTAGTCTGGGAACAGTGCCCAGCTGGATCGACTTTTAAATTTATTATTATAGTATTGTATTTATACAGTACTTCTACTGTTTAATGGGCAGGGCTTAAATTATTAATTGTTTTCGTGCCAACATAAAGAAGGGAGAGACCCACCTCTGAAAAGGAGCTGACGTTTCCGGGCAGGTGAAATGCCCATGGGCCCGGCTAGGGGACCTTGAGAATCTGACTCCATTATGGTAGAATCTCTCAGCAAAAATGTACCACTTACTCAACCTTGAAAAAGAAACTCTGCACTCAGAAATGTAACTTCTACTTCCGAGCCCTCGAATTTCATCAGCATCCTCTAATATAATTGTTCACCCACCGAGAGTCGACAGTCCCTGAAGGAAAAGGGTAACTCAATATCAGGTAATTGGCTTAAAGGTGGGAGTTGGCATGACCTGTTCCAAAGATTCTATACTGATATAATATCAGAAAACTTTGAACAAGGACACAACCCAGCCTCTCTCTGAGGGAACAGGAGACAGTGTCCATGCCGGGGGAAGGTTTTGCCACAAGAGCATCCCAAGGTCTTCCGCCAAGTGAGTTGAAAGAGATGTCTGTATTTCTAGGAAAGGCACAGAGCCCAGAGGAGGGGCCAGGCACTCCCTGGAATCAGGGGACTTCCATTAACATTGTCAGTCCCTGAGATGAAGAAAGCGAACTCAACTGGACAGAAGAGAACAAGAAGTCATGGAGACAAGCTAAGCCTGAAGTCAAGGCCTCCAGACTCAGGGAAGGGGAATGCCAAAACATAAGACCACAGCACTGCAGAGAAAGCTGAAAAATGGCATTTTCGTCACTGGAGCTAAAAGTCACGGCTAAACTATGCTAATAACACAGGTAATTTAGATTTTTTTTTACAAAAGCAAAAATGTTTAACATGCTAGGTAGCATTCTTTAATGTGATTTGGTTCACTTCTTCACAACAAACCTATGGGTAGGTATAATAATTGTCCCTGCTTCGCAGATGGGAGAAACTGAGGCACAGAAGGCTCTACATCGCTTTTCCAAGATCACAGAGTTAGTGAACAGAGGGCCCAAGACACAAAACCAGGCTTTTCAGCTTCCAAGTCCATGGTCTTGCTGACTACCCTAAATCGCCTCTCACAAGAGCTAACAATTACTGAGCCCTTCTGAGGAGCCAGACACTTGCTAGGGCTTTCCAGGCATTAACTCACTGATCCTCACCATCTCTTCCTCACAAAAGGGCACTTCAGAGACGAGGAAACTGAGGTGCAGACAGGTTAAACGGCATGGTGTGAAGCTCAGCGGTCTGACACTGGTGCCCATTCTCTCACTCCTATGCCAAATTCCTCCAATTTTTACCAGGAGAGCAGCATCATACATGCCAAGGTTAATACTGAATAGGTCCACCCAGAGCACGAGCCACACAGGAAAACATAAGTTTTATTTCATTTCTCAAAGTGTGTCTTATGGGTTGTTTGGGGGTTTATGTTAAGGGTTCTATTGCTAAGAAGTTCGGGCAACGCTGGTTAACTTTCTGTGCTGCAGGACTTCTCAGGGCCTGGAATACGCCAGTGTACTCTGTAACTTTCCCAGCTGGGCCTGAGTGTTGCACCGCTGTCCAGCTTTCTGACTGAGGGCCACCTAGTCAAGCACATTGGGAAGCACTGCCCGATCTTGGTTCAGGAGCTGTAATCAAAATGGCGGATCAAATTAGAAAACACTGGCCTCGTTTGCCTCTTTCTCTCACTCAATGGATCATGATCTGTTCATGCTAAGCATTGCTCCCTGCTGTCTCCTGCACTCTGCCCTCCCCATCCCCCCTCCCTGAGCTCCTGGAGAAACTTTTTAGTTGGTCTCCTTCCTTCCCTCCTCCAGGGGCTCTAGTCTAGGAGTAGCTTCCACACGGATATCTAGGTTATGCTCGAGCACAAAGCTGATTCTATCACTTCCTACCTAAAAATCTTCACTGGTACCCTTTTGTCTACATCAAGCTCCTCTACCCATGGGACTGCTTTTCATGGCCCGGAGCCTAGAATACACGCTTCCATGCTCCTCTCTTTACCCCAACACTATGATCTGGTCCCTGCCTTCGTCTCCAAATGCATCCCCAGGTAATTGATAAGCCTGTCTCTCTATTTAGCCTGTAAGCTCCTAAACACATAGATCCCTAATATAGGACCTAGTACATCACACCTAGCAGAGAGCAGCTATTCGATAAACTCATGCAGTGCCAGCATCTTCAGCTCTTCCTAGCATGTCTGCTCCTACTGCCCAGAATGCCCTGGCGCCTGCCATACTTGGCGAGATTGTGCTCCTTGTTCCAACTAGTTCAATGTCACCTCCTTCACATGTGCCCAGCCTCTGGGCAAAGCAGTCACTCCCTGGTCTGCATCCCCATGGCACCATACACATTCCTGGTACAAACAGCACATTGCATTAACTGTTAGTGTGATTGCCTATCTCTCTGACTGGACTGTAGTCCCCCAAGGGAAAGGCTCTTCTTATTCATCTTGGCGTCTCTAAAACCTGGCACCATATCTGGCATTCATTCCATAAATAGTTACTGAGTGCCCACTGGGCACCCAACATTGTAGTAGGCACTGGGGACACAATGTATAAGCCACTGAAAGTCCCTCCCTCAACGAGCTTACATGCCAGTGAGGTGCACAGACAGAAACCAAACCAGCAGACAATAATTAAAAATAACTCTAAAATGAGCCCTGGCTGGGTGGCTCAGGTGGTTGGAGCATCATCTTATGCACCAAAGGGTTGTGGGTTTGACCCCTAGGCAGGGCAAATACCTGGGTTGTGGGTTCATTCCCCAGCTTGGGTGCTTACGGGAGGCAACCGATCAATGTTTCTTTCTCTCTCCCTCCCCCTTCCTTTCTGTAGATAAATCAATGCATCGTGGAGTGGGGATTTAAAAAATAATAATTTCAAATTGAGGTAAGTCTTCTACAGAACTGAAAATATAGCAGAGAGGAACCACTTTAGACAGGCTAGTCAAGAAAGAGGGCATTTCAGCTCAGAGCTCAAGGATGAAAATAATCTAGCCAAAAAGAGCAGTGGGAATAGCATTCTAGCCAGAAGGAACAGCATGTGCCAAGACCCTGAGTTAACTTAAAGCTTGGTCTCTGCAAGGAATTGATTAAAGACCAGATTGCTTAGCATTTAGGAAGGAAGCAGAGGGTGGTTCTGCCAAATACACGCCAGTGACCTGGGGCGAATCACAGGCCGTCTCTGTGTCTCAGGCTTTTCATCTGCAGAGAGCAGGTAAATATGAGTCTCTATCCCATGGAGTAGTTACAAAAACGTATGACTATTTCACTGACGTGTACAGTAAACATTAGTAGTAGTTGTTATATTAATTACACAGGCAAGTAAAAAAGAATTTAGGCAAAAACGTGGGTGACGTAAGCCAAATAAACACAGAATGGTAGTGAGGAGACAGGGATTTGGGCACCAAGGGTAACCAGACAGCCCGTTCGCACTGCCCACAGGCACCGGGCCGACCTTCAGCACGCCTTTTCCACGTAAGAAGGCAGATACAGTTCAAGCCCTCTTGGAAGACTTTTAACCACAGCTGTCTTTCATGCCAAGACTAAAGGGTTCTTTGGGGGTCTCTCCACGCCTTGGGCACCAGCTGCGAGAGCGCTTGCCATGGTGGAATGAAATGATCTGTTCCGTGTCTGCTTCCCGTACTAACCTGTGAGCATCTCCAAGGCAGAGCCTCGTTCATCTTCGTTTTCCCCAGGGCCTAGTACAGGGCCTGGCCCACCTCTGGCATTCAACAAACGTTAGCTGAATTGAATGAAGAATTAAATTTTAAAGTGACTAAATTCTTGTCTCTGTCTCCATGATACCGGCATAAGTTGTTTCATTGATTTTTGCTCACTGGGTTGGCTGGTTAACTGGTGTGGTGGAAAACCAGCCTTTGTCTGGAAACTTGGAGTTATTCAGCACACAGAAAACACACTTGCAGACTGAACCACTCACACAAAAGGGATCTGTGGCCTTCACCCCATGTGGCTCTTCTGTGGGTGATGAGTGTACTAAAAGTTGGATTTTTATTTCCAAATGCAAACCATGAACTGGAGAATTTAAGTGAGGCATTTAAACAAAACAGGTGGCACAGAAATAAAGATGGGAAATGATGCCTTTTGAGTCAGGAAGATCTGGGTTCAAAGCAGCTCTCCCACACATTCTCCATGTAGCAGGGCACAGCCCCTTGCCTCTTTGGGCCTCAGTTTCCCCACCCGTAAACAGGCGGCAATAACAATCCCATCCTCCCAAAAGCAATATTAAATACCACGCGTGGCACATAAGAAATGGCCCACTCTCACTACAGCAGAACACCAGCATTCAAATAAAATAAAACATTACAAAAGAAAGAACACGGGGAGTTGCTGGGAACGGGACAAATGCCAGGTCACAAAGACAACTGCAAACATTTGAGGAATTTAAAGCCAATCAATACATACTTATGAAAGTGCCTGCTGCCTGAGATAAGGTCATTTCAAGAAAAAATCTATTCCATTAAAACATATATTTACTAAAAGGGGTGTTCCTAATGGTACGTGTTCCCAGTCAGAGAGCATCAATTAAAGAGATGGCGCAGACGAGCAGTTTGGATGCTGAGGTCTGAGGACCACAGGCGCCCGCTTTCCCAAACAATACTGGCGTCTGTGGAAGGTGAGCCTCCTGCCTGTGCTGGGCACTGTCAACTGCCAGGATACAGAGGGTGCATCTGTGGCCCTTAATGGTGTTTTTCCCTCTTCACCTTCTGCTTTGAAATAAGTGGGATTTATTTACAGCTCCTCTAAGAGCTGATATAGTGAAGAACCCAGGGGATTCAGGGTCACCCAAGACCACTCTCCAGGGTTCAAAGGCTCCAAAACCCTTCCGGCATTCTCGGGAACCCATAGGCAGGTTAGTTCTCCGCCAGGGTAATTCAGTGATGCCCCGAAGCCCAAATAACTCTTCCCCCTTGCTCCCCACTGCTTCCACCCCACAGACTGTTGTCCTACTTGCTTCTGCATAATTAGTCGGCACAATGGGGCCCTCACACAAGCAGGAGGGGCTGCCCCCAAATCCCATTATTATCATTATTGCTGTCATTAGAGCCTCACTGGACCGCAAAGGAGGGTCACTTCCTAGACTCCAGATGCAATGGGAAGGAAAGGAGGAGTGAATGCAGAATCAGAATGGTCCTCTGTCTCAGACTGCCTTCCTGGCCACTCAGCTAGAGACATCCGCAAAGGTGAACGTGCTCCTTCGGGTCTTAGGTCAGGTGTCCCCTTCTCAGTGAGGCCTTCCGGGGTCTTGCCTGATGAAAGTTGCAACCTCCCCTGCCTCCGGCCAGCACTCCCTACCCCTTCCTCCTCTTTATTTTCCTTCATGGCATTGATCACCATCTGGTGGGCTCTCTATTTCCTTCCGAACTTTGTTTTGCACTGTCCATCTTCCATCATGTAGGAGGTTGAATAATGTTCCCCCCAAATTCATGTCCACCTAAAACCCTAGAATGTGACCTTATTTGGAAACGGGATCTTTGCAGATGTAATAAGAATCTCAGGATGAGATCATACTGGATTTAAGGTGTCCAGTGACGGGTACCTTGGTAAGAAAAAGGAGGGGGGATTTGGACACACAAAGGGAAAGGGGCGTGCACTGACAGGTAGAGATAGAGCTATGCGGCCACCAGCCAACAACACCAAGAGCCACCAGGAGCTAGAAGAGCAGAGGAAGAATTCTCCCCTATAATCCAAGGGAACATGGTCCCGCTGACCCCTTAATTTTGGATTTCTAGCTTCCAGAAACATGAGAGACTCAATGTGTTTGTTTTAAGCCACTGAGTTTGTGGTCATCTCTTATGGCAGCCCTGGGAAACTAATGCATCTTATTAGAAGGGCTCCATAGGGGCAAAGATGCGGGACTGTGTTTTTCACTGCTAGAGAATCCTAGTGCTGAGAACAGTGTCTGACACACACAAGGTGCTCAATAAATAAGTGCGTGGATGCTTAACTTTCAAGGCAGAAGGGTTTCTGTAACTCAGGTAGGCCCTGAAACTCATTTTTCTTATGCACAATCAGTTGTCTAAGAAGGGTTCACTTGGACCAGGCTGTCCCCGTACCTCCCACCACTGTGAGGGATAATGTTTCTTTTTTCTCTTCCCTTTTGCTACACAGGTAGATAATGGTACTAGCTTGGCAGCTAGAGCTAAACCTAGATATGAAAACTGGTCCCACTAAGTATTCAACCCCTGGCAGGCAGAATAATGGCCCCCACAAATACCCATGTCTTGATCTCTGCGACCTGTGAGTATGTTAGTATACATGGCAAAAAGGACCCTGCAGAGGTGATTAAGGGTCTCAAGATGGGGCGATTATCTTGGGTTATCTGTGTGGGCCCAAAGTACTCACAAGGATCCCTGAGAGAGTGGGCAGGATGGTCAGAGTCAGAGAAGGAGATCAGAAGATGCTACACTGGTGGTTCTGAAGATGTGAGAAGGAACCATGAGCCAAGGAACGCAGGCTGCTGCCTCTAGAGCTGGAGAAGACAAGAAAACAATTCTCCAGAAGAAACACAGCTCTTCCAATACCTTGATTTTAGCCCAGTGAAACCACTGCTGGCTTTTGACCTCCAAAACCATAACACGAATAAATACATGTTGTTTCAAGCCACCAAGGTTGAGGTGATGTGATGAAGCAGCAGTGGGAAACAGACACACAACCTAAGACTGTTTTTCCATTTCTAGAGTGGGCGTTGTATTAGTACTCACTTCACAGGGTACCAGGAGGTCGAAATGGACCACGGGCTGGAAGGTGCAGGACACAGCCTGTCCTTCTCCATGCATGCAGACCCTGTCTCCTGGCCCAGCCTGGCTCCAGGCAGGCTTCCTGAGGAAGGGGCACTCAGCTGCATTCTGAAGACTAAGTGGGCACAGCTGATGGACACCTCCACTGAAAGGCCCTCAGTGGCCTTCTCTGCTGCACACCATCCACCTCTCATGATGGCAGGCTGGACTGCAGTAATGCAGGCTTCAGGAGAATGTGGCCACAGGTTGCCAAACCCCATGGGTTGTCTTGGTCAAGTTTTAGGGCAACAGCCCACTGCCCTTTGGGTTAATGACTCGCCCTGGGGAGGCCTGAGGAAGGAATGTCTCTTGGAGAAGAGAAGAAAGGCAGAGCTCAAGATAGGAGAGCAATGTAAGGAACTGGATATGTCTGTAAGCAAATCACTTAACTCTTTTTGATTGTTATTCTGAGGCACAAATATGTTTAGCATTCAAATTTTAGTTTTCTCTTCTGCGTTCAAAATCCCCTTCTGTTACCCCCAAGCCTTTCAGAAAGTCTGACGGGGACTGGCCACACACTCCTGCTGTTCGGCCGAGTTGAGAAATGATCTTCTTCACAGTCTCACGTGTAGAAT
Source organism: Carollia perspicillata (assembly GCA_004027735.1). Lineage (NCBI taxonomy): Eukaryota > Metazoa > Chordata > Mammalia > Chiroptera > Phyllostomidae > Carollia > Carollia perspicillata. The sequence continues at coordinate 15,626 of PVKM010020488.1, read as the reverse complement.
AAACCACCAGCAGCTGAAGACCCAAAACTGCTACCAGAGGCTGCCTGCAGGTCTACCAACTGTCACCATGAAGGAAACGTGAAGAACACGGGCAAGTGGTAAATGTATAAAAATAACCAAGGAGAGCCTACAGACGCCTTATAATTAGCATGTCTGGGGGCTCTGTCCCCACCCTGCCCGTGTCCTGTGCAGGGTGCGGCATTACAGGGTAGGACAACAAAGGAGTGTGTGGACCGTTTCCTGCAGAGGACGCAGCTCTGGTCCCATCACTTGACTGGGACCAAAGCACGCAGAGCTCTGCGGTCGTGTCGGGAGAGGTGGGGAGGTACGTGAAATCTGGAGAAATAGCTACCAGGAAGAAGACTCTGGAAGGCATGTGACATACAGTTGCTCTTTACAAAATGTACCAAAAGAAAGTGACCCTGGAAGGGGCAGGGTTGGGCAGTGCGGTGCCACTGATGCTCAGGTTTAACAAAGATCGTTCGTCTTCTGCACTGCCTTCAGCATCCTCTTTTTAAAACACAGACATGATCGTGTCAGCCCTCTGGTAAACACCCTTTAATACAGTAAGCTCTCAGTAGCACCAAATGAAGTCCTGACTCAGAGCCCTTCCCACCCGGGTCCCACCCAGCCTTTGGGAGCCAGCGCTGGTGTGACAGAATTCAACCTGCCGTGCCCTCAGAAGACACCTTCTTGGGCTGCTTCTTCTGCCCGAAGTGCCTCCCACACCTTCCATCCCATGGGGAAAGTCTTCTCAGCTGAAAGGCCTAATTTCATGCCACCTCCTCTCCGAAACCTTTCTCACCCTCTGTTACAAGTAATGGCTCCGTCCTCTGGGGTTCCACCACCATAACGGCGGCTAACATTACTTGAGTACTTACTATGAGCAGTAAAGCTTACTAGGCACTGTGCCTAGGACTTTATGCACATTATCTGAATTGATTCCCTCAGCAACCCTGTAAGGTTACAACCCTGCTTTAGAGCAAAGAAGAATCACAAAGAAGATGAAGAACTTGCAGGCCACACAGAAGCCCAGACCAGATCGTAAGCGAACTAATTCCAGGATCTGCGTCCTTCCTCCTCCTCCTGCGCTGCACCGCTCCTGCTGCCAGTGTGAGAGTCGCCCCTGCACGGCCGTGCATCCCAAACGGGCTGCTGCTCCTGCATCCTGCTCCCTGATGACACCATGTCCTTCTGGGAGCCCAAGTCAGACACCCACACTCCTCCTATAATCTCAACACCAAAGTCCTGCTCTGCTGGGAAAAGAGCGCTGACCACTGCACCCTCGGACGCTCAGCCCTGGCGTCTGTCGGAAGCCCCTCCCTATCTGACGTCGGTGCCCATTGTTTGGGCTCCAGCCTAGTGCCTAGTCCAGGGCCTGCTGCACACTGGGAGTCCAGTGGACGTTTGGGTATCATTTCTTTCTTTGTGAGGACTTAGATCTAAGTAAGTCCTCACAAAGAAAGAAAAGTCCTCACAAAGAATACATCTTCCAGAAAAACACTGGCCACCTTGATATTTTATGTTTCATTTTCTGGCCCTATTTTTAGCATGTCAGACTCAAGGGGGAATCCAATTAATCACTAAGTCCTGTCAAGTCTACCTTCCAAATAGCTCTTAAATCCACCCACTTCTTCCTATTGCCACTATCATCTAATTCAGGCCCTAGTCTCTTGCTGGGTTACCGCCACCTTCTAAGTGATCTGCAGCTTCCAGCAGTGTCCCTTCTGGTCTATTTTGCATGTTCTAAAACACACATCCGATCTAGTCTCTCTTCTAATTAAAGCCCAGCAATGGCTCCCCAAAGTCCTTCCAACAAAATCCAAATTCTCTAACACGGCTTATAAGACCCAGCTTCATCTGCCTCTGCCTATCAGGCCAGCCTCGTTTCCCAACTCTCCCCGCCTGGACTGCACACTCTATCCCTACTGAGCCCCAGGCCTGCTGTCCTACAGACCCTGGCCTTGGCACAGCCTGTTCCCTGAGCCAGTTTCCCCTCCCTCCTCTTTACTTGGCTGACATCTGCTCACATTTCAGGTCCAGCTTAGACATCCCTCCATGAAGCCTTCTCTGACCTTTTAAGTTTTGGTTAGATGGTTTCCATGTGCCCACATGAAACCCTTCACTTCCTCTGTGCTAGCCCTTATTATACTGTTTACTTATTGGTAGATTGGTAGCTCCTTAAATTATTAAGGTAGACTGGATTATTGTTCCCAATTCTGCAGTCTCTCCTGTGCTAGAATTACACATCCACAGCCTTTGCCATGTCCCTCTGCACTGTCTCCCACTACAGTAGGCAGAGCGTACCTCCCTATTCTGCTGACGCTGGGCTTGGCTGCACAGCTTGCTTGCAAACGGGACATGAGCAGAGGCTTTGGATGTGTGGCAGAGTTTAGTTTGGCTCCTTGGGCTTCTGCTCTCTGCCATGAGAAGAGCAAGGAGATATGTGAAGCAGACCTGAATCAAACTCTGTTTTTCAATTGAGCTTATTGGGGTGACATTGGTTCATGAAAGTATACAGGTTTCAAATGTACTAACTCAATAAAACATCCTCTGCGCATTGCATCATGCACCCATTGCCCCATGCAAAGTCTCATTCCATCTGCATTTTCTCCCCTCTGCCCACCTCCATCTATTCCCCACCCCCATTCCCTCTGATGATTGCCACACTGTTGTCTGTGGCTTTGTGTTATGTATACATCTTTTTCTTAATCCCTTCACCTTCTTTCATCCAGTCTCCCTACCCCTCTCCCCTCTGACAGCTGGCAGACTGTTCCATGTATTCTTGCCTCTGTTTCTCTTTTGTTCAGCAATTTATTTTGTTCATTAGCTGAATCCAACTCTTGACTTGCAGCTTGAGCCTTGCAACCCTCCATGCCTGCTAAAGCTGAACCATGAGCAAAAAGAACAAAACAAAAACAAAAACAAATGTCCGTTCTTGTAAATGACTAAGAGTATGTTTGTTACTCAGTATTATTGCAGCAGAAACCTGACCAATACATGTGTCTACATCCCTCACTAGTTGCAAGCTCCATGTAGGCAAGAAAGAACTGTATCCCAAGCATCTAGCACAGGGATGAGCACATTGTAGGTTCTCTAACAATACCTCAACAGGTATTGGACATACAACGGAATGATGAATGTTGGCCAATGACATGTCTGTCTCCTAGCTAATGTGTGAATTCCTTAAGCCCAAGAATGGCAACTGACCTCTCCCAGTATCACCTAGCTATCTGACTTCCCATATTGGGTTCTTGGTAGACATTCAATAAATATTTGTTGAAGTTAAATGAATTGAATTTTGTGGGCTGACATGGGAATCAGCCCTTAATTTATGATACTGTTTCTATGGGAAAATGCATTCTGAGTGCCAAACTTGCAAATGAACTTTTGGAACCTCACTCACTCATTGGTTCAGGATTGCCAGTTTTGTGGAAATCCGTAACTGAACACATGTGCTGTGCTTTGCAATATGGGAGAAGCTGAGAAACTGCTTCCAAATGCAAGATATTCAGTCTGCAAAATTTACCTTCCACCCACACAGACAAATTCATCACAGGTTGGATTTGAAGTTCCAACAATAAAATACAAGACTTTTTAGAGCTCATTGTTTATCTAGTTGCTTTGTATCTGCTTATCCTGAATGCCTATTCTTAACACCCCATCAAAAGGAAACGAAGATAATTTTCTTACCCCACCTTCCCAACAAATTCATTTTCTACACACGTATGCAAGAAAGTTCAACCTTCTCAACAGAGAAAATAAGTTATTTTTCTAAATAAATCTGTGGCATTTAAAATAAACACAGTGGGATGCTCTACAGTTATAAGAAAACATCCCCCTTTAGAATTCCTAATTTTGAACGGTACTGGGAGCTAAATGTGAGTCATGGCTCTGAAGCTTAGTTTTATTTAATCTTAGGCCAGAACTGAGCCTGTGTGAAACCGAGTGACCTGACAGGGCTGGGAAAGGCCAACAGTCCACACCTCCAGAGTGTTTTGTGATCGTCACACACAAGTCTCCAGCCATTGGTAGCGTTTCCCAATCATTCAGGCCACTCCAGTCATTTAACATATACCTACTATGTGCCAGGCGCTGTCCTAGATTCTGGAGGATACAATAATGAACAAGACAAGGTCCCTATGCCATTCGCATTCTAATAAAGGGAGCGACAGAGAAATGGGATCAGTTCAAATAGTGGTAGGGCCGAGAAGACAACAAAATAGTGATGTCACTGTGAGTGAGGTGAGGCTACTTCAGACCGGATAATCCCACGGAGATGTATGTGTGCTGGGACCTGATGATCAAGCCAGAGCCAGCTGTGGGAAGACCTGGAGAAGAATATTCTAGATGGAGGAAACAGCAAGTGCAAAGTCCCCGAGGCAGGGACAGCCTGGCACACTCTTCAGTCAGAAAGGAAGCCTGTGTGGCCGGGGTAGGGCGGAAGGAGAGAGTGGCAGGGGTGTTCCGAGAAGTAGCAAAGGGCCGGACTATGGAAAGCCTTGTATGCAGGCCCTGGAAGTAATGGAGTCAGACTGAATTCTAAGACAGAAGCAAGAGGGAGTGCTTAAGCTGGGAAATGACAGGATCTGGTTTGGAGTTTAACTGGCAGAGGTGAGGGAGTACGAGCCGAAGCCAGGGAACCAGTGAGCAGGCTCGTAGCAGCCTGGAACTCACAGTCCACCGTCGGTAAAAGCCCCATGCCCTCAACCTGTTCTCCTATTTTTCCTTTCACCTTCTTGTTCGTATCAAAAGCAGGCCCTCCCCTGAAGTCACGGCTTCCCTGCAGCCCACTCCGGAGCCGACCTTAATTTCAAGCTCCCCACAGTCCACTGCCCTTTTTCCAGTTCCCCAGCTCCAACAAGGCTTCCCCCAACTGCAACCTCCAGTGCACAGATCCTACCACCTTCTCACATGCCTCACTCCTCTCCTTCAGGTTCACTTAGAGCTTAAAGCCCAGAGTTCAGTATCATAAGTATCAATATCCACATCAACGTCATTGTACACCCCCGAGTGCACCCTCAGCTCCCAGGCCCCTCTGTCCCCTCTTAAGGACTTCCTGGAAAAGCCCCAACTCAGGCTTCACCTAACTCTCGCCTACTTTGCCAACAGAGCTGAACTTGGCTTGCGAAAGCAAAACCATGCTTAGTTTTCACTTCAAAAGCAAGACCACCAACCTCAACTGGGCCCTAATGCTTCCTGGAAATCATTCTCTATTTCCCATCTCTCTCTCCCACTCTATTTCACACCTTCTCTCTGCTCAAACCCACCCCTCCCCAACCTCTTCTCACTCTCGCTTGTCTTAAGTCACTGAAAATGAGGTAAGCAATATGCAAATACACTGTACATGCTTCTACCACCCACCTGCTCCCAGGCACAGATTCTCACCTTCCCTCCCAGGACCAAGAAGGAGCTGTCCCACGCTCCTGTGTGAGGCTGGCCTCCCCACTGGTGTGCCAGGTCATACTTTCCCTCATCTGCTGAGAGACAACACTCCACGACTTTCTCTTCTCTCTTGTATCGTCGGTTTCCCCCTCTCCTCAGGGCCTTTCCCAATAGTCCCCAACATGCTGCTTATAAACAAGCAGCTGCTCATGCCCCTTATAAACAACAATGCTGTCTGGACTCCATTTCCCTCCAGCGTTTTCTGCCGTCTTTCTCAGCAAGCTCCTCTAAAGAGTTGTCTCTGCTCTGTCCTCTTGTTATCTGTACTCGCAGCTTTAGCACCACCTCCCCAATGTCACTGTCACGGTCACCAACCATCACCTGCTAAGACCGATTCTCTTCTCCTCTTGCCTGACCTCTCAGTGCAACTGGGGAGTGGACCACTCCCTCCTCCGTTCTTCCTCTGGCTCCCCAGAGACCACCTTCTTCAGTCTTTTCTCTTCCCTGTCCTGTTTCCTCTTCAACTCCCAGACCCCTAAGAATCGCCCACCTCAGTGCCCAGTTCTCCATTTACTTCTGTCCTCAATCTACACTCCCCTGCCCACCGCCTGGTCTGAAGGCTTCCTTATGTCCCATCTAAACACTAAAAACTCCCCAATTCGTGTCGCCAACCTGGACATCTCCTGTGTCCTGCATTTGCCAGTTGAGTAGCCACTAGCTCTGTGTGGCTGTTCAGTCACCACCACCACGCCGTCACTGAATGAACCCCCGCACATAGCTCTGCTAAGACAGACGGGGTACCTGCGCAAGTGGGGCGGGCGGGAAGATTAGAGCAAAACTGCTTAGTGGGTGTGTGCCGATGAAATGATCTTCACGATCGGTTAGCTCCTTAAACTCTACTCTTGAGCAAATGACAAGAAGAAAACCTTCCCACCCAGTTACAATTATTCATGAGAATTTTCCTGGCCCTGCTTCTTTTGTCTGCCAGGGATTCTGATGGAAACAGCCTGGTAAGGAAGCGCTGGGAAAGGCACAGGCAATTATGCGTCTTGCTGCATCTCAGCTTTTGACTTCCTCCGTGAACTCTTAATTAATTCCATCCCCATGTTTTCAGTTTGTTTCCCGAACCTCTTGCTTACACTGTATTCCCCCCTCTCCCTTCATTGTTCTCGGCTTCCTCCTCCAGAGGCTCCCAAAATCTCTTCCTAGCCCTCTCTTCTTCCTCCAAACTGCCCCCTTGTTCCACCTCCAGCTTCTCCACCTGTTCTACTCTTCCTTATCCTTTTGTACCTTTAAAAACTGAAAGAGCCAAACTGACAGACACTGTTATGTTTTTTTTTTCTTCTTCTTCTTCTGCCTGAGCTGCAGCTCAGGCTCTCTCCTTGCTTCTATAGTGAGAGCCCGAGTACTGGGTTACCATAGTAACAGCAAATCCAACCAGGCCGATCCCAGTGATGCTAGGAGCTGCCATGGTGAGGAAGCCGCTCCAAGTTGCCCCTGAGCCTTGATGGGTCATGAGCATCGTAAGTCATGACGAGGCTGGGCAGATTCTGCCCAGAGCCTGAGGTTGTGCATCAGGCCCATAGCTGTGTGGCGCATTCGGAGACAACATCATCAATAACGAGGCTTCCACTGCACCAACCGAATGTGTGACATTATGAGGATTCAGTCAAAAAATTTCAAACGTCCTTATTCTCTTATGTCCCCTGAGGGAGGACGCGCCTTTCACCTCTCCCTCAAATCGGGGAGAACTCTGTGGAAAGTAAAAGCAGACTGACAGCTCCAGGCTACCCTCCTTTATGTCACATGTCTGCCCCTCCCACCCTCAGTGTAGGTGACCCCCAGTGGTCCAGGTCAAATGATTTAAAGCACCAACACGGCTGGGGACATCTCCGGGAATTAATTCACATTACACACTGATATTTCAGTCAGCGAAGAGATCAGTCCCCCCAGGTCACTGGAGTGAATTGTTAACAAGGGGCAACAAGTGCTCTGCCGTGTGACACTCCTCTGAAAATGTGGGCCGGGGAGAAAGAATTCGGGAGATACCTTTGTAGCGAATGGCACCAACCGCAGTGAGGGTCTGCTGCTGCTAAGCACTCCGAACAGGATTTGTGTTTGTTACAGTTTGCAACTCCAATTCTCCTCACCTAAAAATAAAGATGACAGCAGTTCAGGTGGAATAATAAGCAACACCAGAAAAACCACCACACCTTATCTGATGAAGGGCCACAGAGAGACTTTCACTGGCTCAAACTCTGGATGTCTCCATAATGATGCTGGGCAGGGCGTCCCAAGTCCCAAGGTAGGACACAGTTTATCAGAACCAGCTCAGCAGCTTGTAAAAGTGCAGACTCCCAGCCCCCTGCCCTGGGACTCTAGCTGAGTAGGTCTAGGGCAGGGCTGAGGAATCTGTATTTTTAGGCGCTCTCTCAGGTGAGTCTGATTTGCACTCAGGTTTCTGATCCGCTAAGAATGACTTCGAAAGGGATCATAGAACCAGGTCAGCTGGTTTCATGCAGAGACAGGCAAACAGTACTTTGGAAATGAGCATCTGGAAATGGCGAGAGGCTCTGACCCAGGAGGAGCACGAGGTTGTCAGTGGCCGTGGAGGTGGAGGGGACCCTCCCACAGCCCTCTCAGGGGCAGCTCCATCGCCTCGGCACCTGCCTCAGTGGCTCCTGCCCCCTGCACTGGAGTTGAAACTAAAAGAAACAGGGGCAGTTTTCAAATCGTTCCCTGGCCCTAGAGTCATCTCTTCCAGTTGTCAGGAAATAGCAGCCCACAGCGGGCACTGGTGCTGGGCAGACGCAGGCTGCTGGCAGAGCCGTGCAGCGGGGTTGGGAGGCGGGGACGTGAGTGTCACAGGGCCCAGTTACCGCAGGCAGAATCCCACAGCAGGCAGTACAGAAACTGGGGAACTCGTTAAGCCAGGAAGCTATAGACACTAGAAAGTATACGTAAGTGCTCAAAAAGGCTAGAGAAACAGAGGTCAAGAAGGGGTTTGTGAGGAAAAGAAGCTATCCTGAGGAGTATCTTTTGACTCTAAGTTGACTTCATGGAGGATAACCATGCCTGTCCAACTTCTCAGTCCTCAGTGCTGCTGACGGACGTGCCGGGCAGGCCACCAGCCTGAGCCAGAATCAGCCAGAATGTGGATATTTCCTTGTAGCTCGCAAAACGGCTTTTTAATTCTGGGGGATTTTCATAAATGTTACATAATCTCGCGAACCTTGTTTTCTCATCTGTGAAATGGTGATTGTGTTGCCGACTCCATGGGGTTATTACAAACATGGTCTGGCACATACTGAACGCTCAATAAATGCTGGCTGCTGCTGCTATGTGAGGAAAGCGTCCACGGTCCAACAAACGTGTGAAACCTTACACTGAAAAAGTGAAACAGATTTCCTTAGCACAAGGCTTCTGAGAGCCTTTGAACATGCCCAGCGTCATGGTACTCGGAGGGGCGTGGTCAGTAACCTCTGCTCCTAGGACAACTTCTGCTCGGAGCACTCAGCGCGATACGCATCTCTAGAATACTCTGTACGAATTACCATATAGTATACTTAAACACACAAACATATAACTCATCTAAAAAAGAAGACCCTATAAATACTGGACTGGACCTGCTTTCCCAACTGAACACAGTATAGTGACTATCCCACAGCAATGCACATATCGTCATACGGTTACTTTTAATGCCTACACAATACACCACTGTGTGGATGAACCAGGACATGTTAGTTTGGCTCTTACTGTCTGCCCAAGAATCTAAGAAAGGACTTTCCTTAGGTTTTATCTCCCCTCGGGTTATCCTGGCCCAACCAGAGTCTTACCGATAAGAAGTCCAGCAATAAACCTAAGTGAAGAATGTAGGAATAACCAGCTTTGATGCCCAGCTGAAAACTGGCCTCAGGATGACCAGAGATGAGAGGAATTTACCTTCAGAAAGTGGAGCGCCTGTCCGCTACTGGAGGCTCTCCCAGTGGCTCCCATCCCACAGTCCTGGGTTCCAGGGAAGGCAGTAATAGGATCTCTGAGCTATTTGCAATGCTTTATAAAGCTGAGTGGGGAAACGTGCACAGATTCAGCCAGGCCTCAAGGGTCGTGGCGCTGGGCTGGCACTTTATCAGCTCTGTGGGGCAGTGCTGTCAGCTCTCCGACAGCTAGCTCTGAGACAGTCTGGATGAATAAGGCCTGGGAATGGGGGTTGTTCCTGAATATACACAGTTTGTTGAGTAGACAAAAGTTTCTCAGTATGGGAACTCTAGGGAAGAAATATAATAAAAAAAATGTCTGAATGGAGAAGCAAGCTGGTCAAGGAGACCCTGGTGAAGAAGTGGGTTACGAAGGTACGTGAGGTCCAGTGGCCATCTTGATGTGGTCATTTTGACACAACTGACTTTTTAACATGCAAAGAGCAATGTGGCCCTTTTAGGAATTCCAGAAACTACGAAGTGCTCGCACACCTGCTCCGTGTGGCTCTAACAGCACATGTAGATTAACATCATTGCTATTGTCCTCAGAATGTTGGAAAACAACAGAATGAAAGACTGGGGTGGGCCGGGAGCACCTGTTGCATCCCCTATGTAATTATGTAAGGCTCATTATCTTCCTTATACTTTGCATGTTCAAATACTCATGGGTTAAAACCACCGTGCCAGAATGGCCTCTTTGGTTTTCACAAATTTGGAATTTGATCTCATTTATCATGGGCTGTAAAAGATCAGGGCATAATTTAAGTCCTAGTCCTGACAAGGCCTAACCCATATATAATCTTGAGCAAGTTATTTAAGCTTTCCAAGTCTCAGATTCTTCATACATAAAACAAAGGTAATTTCATATCATTAAATTACCAACACTTTTCGTTAACATTGTCTATTGTACGTGTGTGTACATAGTTCTATGCACCTCATCTAGAGAGGCCACACGCAGAACAGTGACTTGTACATAATCAGGAGGGGCTCAATACACATTAGTTTGTTTCCCCCTTCCCTTAGTGAAGCACTTTGTAAAAATGAAGAATATGTAAAAAGGTGTCCTCTGTAATTCAGTAAGCAGAAGCAAGAAGAAAAACTAAAACAGCCAGGTAAATTAAGAGAGGGAGGGCAAGTGCCATATATTTCCTGGTTAATGAATGTGTATGAGACCGTGGCCCGATATTAATCCCCAATTCCAGAGCCAATCCCACTGGGTATATTCATAAATGCATCTAACCATTCAGTGCCCACACAATAAATGTGTAAATTCAGTTACCTTGCTGATTATGCGCCCATTTGCAAGCACACCCTCCTCTGCAAAACTTGGCATTGGAAATACAGCCAATAATAAAATTGTCTAAGTAGGTGATATTTCTTGCTTAGTTACTGACAGTAATGTTTTTAATTCCGTGACTTTGGACCATCACCGGTCTTCTCTGAGCCTGCAGCAATGTTTAAACTCGGCAGTTCAAAGTAAAAGCTTTGCCTCTAGATAATGACATCAATTAAATGATTTTTATTCATAAGTCAGAAGCAATAACCAGTATTTTTACCTACCTCTTTTCCAGCTGTTACATAGATGTACATATTCTTCTTAGGATGAGGAACAAGTTTGTAAAAAACAGGTGTTTCTTCTTTAATTTCATAGATAACCTCTGGACAATTTGAGGTCAAATTCTCATCAAGAATAACCTATTTTTTCCAAAACAAGAAATATGATTTCTATTAAATATTTTGAATAGCAGGGTGGTAAAACTTGTAGCTTAATTCTAAAACCACATCCTTTCTTACTCACTAAATACATTGGCTAAGGTACCAGTTTCCTTAATCACCCTCTCATGTCTGTCTTCAACAAGGCTGGAAACAAGGAGCACAGTATTTCTGCTTTTGTAGGGACAAAGCCACACATGTGTGCGCACACACGTGCACACACACGTGTGCACACACGCAAAAGCCACTCTTCAATGCTGGGCTGGATCCTCCCATGTGGAAGCTCGTCAGCAGTTCCTGACCACATCTGATCGGCCTTATTGTCACTTGAGAAGCTACAAGTGACAGCTTCCTCAAAACTAGGCCAAGACTGATCTTAAAACTAAAGCAAGTCGGCTCAACATGTATTTGCCTGGGTTATTCTGATTCTCCCATATAATTCTACATAATCGTGCACTTTAAAGTAATCAGGACACCTTATCAGGCCTAAACAATGAGTATGTATTGATATGAAAAATATAAGAGAGTCTGGCTTTGAAATTGGGCAAGCCTGAGCTTCACTCACCTTCAGTCAATGGACACCTACTGAACATCCACTCTGTGTCAGGCATCATGGAGATGCTTGGAAACAGCAGTGAACACAGTGCGGGGAGAGGGTGATTCTTACCCTCACAGAACTTATACTCATGCATGCACACAGGGACATGATGACAGACAGTTAACACAAAGTGGCATAAAATATATCAGAATGGCATAAAGGTCAGAACAAAGTCGGGTGTGAAGATGGGTCTCACTGAGAAGGTGATCCTTATTTAGAGACTTGCAGTGGATGATGACATCATTTGGGTATCTGGGCTCTTAGAAGAGGGACCCAGAGGTACAAAGGCCCTAGAATGAGAGGAGGCCAGTATGATTTGAGCAGAGCAAAGGGAGGTGGAGGGGAGTGAGCAGTGAAGTAACAGGGTGAATAACACAGGTTCTTGCAGGCCTGTGTAAAGATTTTGCCTCTTCCTCTAGGTGAGAAAGAAGAAGCGTTTGCAGGGCCTTGAGCAGAGGAGTGGCATGGTGAGAGGGCAGGGTTTGAAGCATGGCAGAAGGCTCATCGGGAGACTATCACCGTAATACTGGAGAAACACAATGGCAGCTCAGGCTCAGGCTTGCACCGGGGATCTCTCCTGTAAGTGGCTGTGCTGCTCTGAACTAGTAACTTAACCTCGCTGGGTCTCAGTCTCCTGATGTCTAAAGTGAGTCTAACGGCGTCTTCCTTAAACATAGCTGCTGTAAGGATCAAATGAAAATTATGAAAGATGCTTAGCACATAACACTCAATAGATAATTACAAGTTCCCTTTGGTAGGAACCGTATCTTAATCATCTTTCTACCTATATCTTTGCTCAATACAATACCTTCAAAACTGAAGGTGTTCAATCCTTTGTCAGTTTGAACATATCCAGATATAATGTATCTCTACCTCTGTGGAGAGCAGTTGCAATGGACACTTGATCTGAAGAGGGAAAATCGGCACCTGGGTTGTTTTCAGACAAAATCGACATCTGTGTATCTACTGCCCAATAATATGCCGTACCCACATGTTCTGATGGCAATTACACAGCTATTTAATCAAAATCTCCTTATCAACCTGGCGCATGGAACATCTTCTCACACCTGTCCCTGCTCCCAGAACCTGGGCCTGAGTGTGGCTGTGTCTAGCAATGGTGACTTCCTTCCATCATCTGCTTTAGGTCAAGCTCGAGGCAAGGAGCTCACTAGGAGCCTGTGAACTACTCACTAAATTCAGTAGCAGGTCTAGAAAAATGGAACAGAAACACTTAGGTCTTAAGGGAAGTGGGACAGATCTGTGTCTCAGTTCATTTTTAAATGACTCTATAGATGCACCATTCTATATGGTAGCCACTAGCGACATATAACTATTTACATTTTAATTACACTAAAGATTCAGCTCCTCAGTGTCACTGGCCACTTTTCAAGTGCTCGCCAGCCACAGATGACTGTTGGTTACCACACTGCGAGTGCTGACAGAGAACATTTCCGTGATTCTGGAAAGTCCTATCGGGCAACGCTGCCCTGTGGAAAACCGAGTGGAGGGAGATAGACGGGGAGCATCGACCAAGTGTGAACCTGTCAGGTTCTTGTCTTCCTCTCTCTAATTGTGGACAAAAAGGGGCCCGAGTACTAGACCCGACGAGCTCAGGGGAGGCCTGATTGGCGGGCCCTACAAACTCAGAGATCGAAGGTACCCACGTAGGAACATAAAAAATCCTAATTGAAAGTGAGTCATGGTGAGTAGTCATGTCTGTAGCCTCCTTGACAAAAGTCAGTCTTTACCATCAGTGAGGATGACTGCTGTGTCTCTGCACCTAAGATGACATACTTGAGAAATATCAGAGTGACCTCCTTCTCCGGAGCCCTCAGGGCACAACCGCAGGCGCCAGAGCAGGCGCCCACAGAACCCCTCATTGTCGTTTTGTTCCCCAAACACCATCTCGAGGTGCTGTACCCACCTGTGTAAAGGGAGTCTGTGGTACTCTATTTTGCCTTTTTATCCAATCCCAGAAATCCCCCTACCCTGCTTTGCTTCTTCCCGCCCCCTTAATCTACCACGAATGGATTTCATGTAACCTTCCTTACATCTTCTCCTTTGATTCTAATGTATAAAATAAACTGCAAAACTGCCAATCTCTGGAGCATTTTCTCAATTTGTTGAGATTTTGCCTCCTAGAAATTGTCATCATTTTGACTCGAATAAACTTATAAAAATTCCCTACAGGTCTGGATGTTTCTTATGTCAATATTTACTTGGCATAGTCAGCAGGATTCCAAAGAAGCCCACTCAGGACCACCTTGCAGACCCAGACTCAATGCTAGGCACCAGCAGAAGCTCATTGGACCCCACCAGCTTCTAGTGAATCTGGAAAAGTTACCTTAAAATTCCAGACCTCCCTGTTTTAAGGTAGGAGGCCCTATCTTTATTTGAGCTGTTCTTAAAAAAAAAAAAAAATCCTTGAGGTGGCATTAAAGGTTAAGGGTTAAAATAACTCAGGGACAAGCAGGGAAAAAATGGTGGGTGGCTTTAAAATGGGGCTTTTCAATGGGAACTAGTGACTGTGAGACTGAACAAAATTTTTTGCTGGATAAATGAGAATCTGAACTCGTGCAGCTCCGAAGATAAGGGGCATTGACTCCCTCCAGCATGAAATTCGGATATCCTTAGAGAGTAAAAATCAAGGACCAGGTGTCAGAGAGTACCGCTCAGAAAGAGCAGGGCGCCGCAGGGGATTCCAACACAACAGCAGTGAAATAATTGACGCGTCCCAGGACTCGCTCTCGAAGGCTGTTTGTCTCACACTCGGGTGTATTAGACAGCTGGGAGAGAAACTGAGACACGCCAGAGGGTCGGAGCAACTAGAGAGGTGACAGCCCCTTGGAGCTCAACCCATAAGCAGCACACTTCAACCCACCACACAGTGTCCGAAGAAATTTTATTCCGACTCTTCAGATCGCAAAATAACACCGAATTAACATGGGAAATTGTGCTTCCAAGGCTGACAACCTCCCCACCCCCATCCCCCATTAACACTCCTGCAGATGGGAGTCGTCACTTGAAAGTACTTACAGAAATGAGAAGATTTAACTAGAAGTGATATTAACTTAAGATAGCCAAAATGAAGCTCTTTTGACACCTAAATTAATTTTTGCATGCACAACAGAAAAAAAAAAAGCTGGCTCTAAAATCAAGTTGAATGAATGAGAGGCTTTTCCCTCAACTGGCAAGTAGAAGCCTCTGAAAGGCACAGAGAGACTTTCTCCTTTCCAGGAAGTTAACAAGAATATTGTAGTGACTGTTTCTGAACTAAAGAAGTTTCCAAAGCCGCTCAATGACACACGGGACTTTTCTCTCTTCTCCAGCTGCCACTTAAGTCATCGCCCGGACTCCCTCTCCTTCCCCTGCCCCTTCCCTCTCTCCCACGTGCCCTCCACCACTGCGCCCCACTGACTTAGGCAGCACTCAGAATAGAAAACCAGACCAGGAGAGACTCGAAAAAAACAAGACAAACTAGGAATTCTGGCAGCTTCCTTTAGAGAAAAGACAGTCTCAGGACAAGGATAGCCAAGCATAATCTATCCTTCCCGTACTAGGCCAGAATTAAAGAATCTAACTAAAGATTTCCCCAGCCCTCTCCGGGACCTGATGGATTTGCAAAGAATTTAACTATTAGCATCCATAATCCTGGCTGTTCAGACTCATTCCAATTAATGTACCTACTGGTATCTGGGAGCGAAGCAACAGAATTACCAACGAGGTTTGTGGGGAAACTGCTGTAGAGAAGGCTGTTTTGGTTGCAGAAAGCCAGGTCACTTTAAGAAGGGCTGTAGAAAACCAAAATGGGATCTAGAAAAAGAAGAGAATGGCGACAGGCACAGGGCTGCTCTGAGGACTATGAGAGGGCATTTCCCCTTCTCCTTCCTAACAGTTTAGTAGAAAACAAAATGACCATAAAAGAGGAAAGTACTCAGGCCCTTGCAGGGGCT
>PVKM010020487.1:0-23334 GCA_004027735.1 Carollia perspicillata | reverse complement strand
AAAAAAAGGCATCCAAGATGGCAGCAGAGTAGGAGGCAGCTACATTCATCTACTCACAGACATAGACCAGATTTGAAGTCAGAACAAGGAGCAGAGAGCTGCTAGTGAGCATATATATGGACAAGAGTGTGGGGAGTGTGCAGGAGTATGCAGTTACTGGCTCTCCTGTGGGACACCCAGGGACCGATGGCCTGGGATTTTTTAAGTATATTTTATCGATTATGCCATTACAGTTGTCCCATTTCCTCCCTTCGTTCCCCTCCACCCTGCACAGCCCGTCTCACCCACACTCCCCCCATTTAGTTCATGTCCATGTGTCATAAGTTCTTTAGCTTCTACATTTCCCACACTACTCTTGCCCTCCCCCTGTCTATTTTTCTCCCCACCTTCTATGCTACTTATTCTCTGTTCTTTCCCCCCATTCTCCTCCTCCCACTCTCCTTTTGCTAACCTTCCGCATGATCTCCATTTCTGTGGCTCTGCTCCTGTTTTAGGTGAACGCTTAGTCTGCTTTTGTTTTAGGTGTGGATGTTAATAACTGTGAGTTTGCTGTCCTTTCACTGTTCATATTTTTATCTTCTTTTTCTTAGATAAGTCCCTTTAACATTTCATATAGTAAGGGCTTGGTGATGATGAACTCCTTGAACTTGACCTTATCTGAGAAGCACTTTATCTGCTCTTCCATTCTAAATGATAGCTTTGCTGGATAGAGCAGTCTTGGATGTAGGTCCTTGCCTTTCATGACTTGGAATACTTCGTTCCAGCCCCTTCTTGCCTGAAAGGTCTCTTTTGAGAAATCAACTGACAGTCTTATAGGAACGCCTTTGTAGGTGACTGTCCCTTTATCTCTTGCTGCTTCTAGAATTCTCTCCTTCATTTTAATCTTGGCTAATGTAACTATGATGTGCCTTGGTGTGTTCCTCCTTGGGTCCAACTTCTTTGGGACCCTCTGAGCTTCCTGGACTTCCTGGAAGTCTATTTCCTTTGCCAGATTGGGGAAGTTCTCCTTTATTATTTGTTCAAATAAGTTTTCCACTTGTTGCTCTTCTTCTCTTTCTGTTACCCCTATAATTCAGACGTTGGAACGTTTAAAGGTATGCTGGAGGTTTGTAAGCCTCTCCTCACTTTTTTGAATTCTTATTTCTTCATTCTTTTCTTTTTGGTTGTTTCTTTCTTCCTTCTGGTCCACTCCATTGGTTTGAGTCCCAGTTTTCTTTCCATCACTATTGGTTCTCTGTGCATTTTCCTTCATTTCACTTAGCATAGCCTTCATTTTTTCATCTAATTTGCGACCAAAATCAACCAATTCTGTGAGTTTCCTGATCACCAGTGTTTTGAACTATGTATCTGATAGGTTGGCTGCTCTCTTGGTCACTTAAAGGTATTGGCTCTGGGGCTTGAGTTATTCTTCTGTTTGAGTCATTTTTGGTCAGGTGGCACCTATTTTGTAAGGGTGGCAGAGCCTTAGGTGTTTACCAGGGCGGGGCAGCCCAGTGGCTGGGTTGTGATGCTCTATGTGGGGGTGGGGTCAGAGAGGGAACAGTGGCGCCTGTTCCATGCTCTCTCAGATTTGCGTCCCCTCTGCTGCTTCCCACAAGCAAACTGGGCCCCCCTGGCGCTGGTTCCTAGGTGGGTGGGCCTATGCACGCTCTAGGACCCTGAGGGTCTCCCCAACGACCTCTCCTGTGAGGCAGGGAGTCTCTCCTAGCACCTTTTCAATTGGTGTTTTTAGGTTTTATTTCCAGTTGCTGGGGCTCTGGGCTGTGCGGTCTGTCTCACTGCCCTCTCTTGCCTAGTTTATTTGCGCTCGAATGTGTGACCGCCAATAGCCAACCTCCCTGCCCATTTCCTCCCCGCATTTGGGGTCTGCGAGCCTGGCACCAGCACTGCCTGCACCCCTGTGTGTGCCAACCACTGCGTTTTCCTGCTGCATTCCCTGTCTGCTGACCGCCGACTCTGCCCCTCTTACCGGTATGGTTGAATGGTTTTTGGACTTCCGTAGTTCAATTTTCTGTCTGTTTTGGTTGTGTTATTGTTTATAAATCTTTGCTGTCCTTAATTTTGGCTGTGTAAGGAGGCACAGTGTTTCCACCTACACCTCCATCTTGGCCTGGCCTGGGATTTTTAGGTGGACCACCTCTGTTGCCCAGCCCAGCATTGCTGCTTGCACAGAGTAGGGGCAGCTATAGATCAGCTCAGGTCCTGCGAGCTACCATGGAGGTGAGAAAAGTCCTGGGAGGTGTGGGCTTCAGAAACAGCATGGTGGGAGCAGACAGGTCCAAGGCTAAAGATCTCTAGAGGGAATGGGTCAGCACACCAACACCACCCTGTGTGAAGCAGAGCTAAGGGGCTGTTCCTAATGCCATCTGGGAAAGATTCAGAGCAAAACTCCATCTAAAACTGTCAGAGGCTCTGAAGGGAGGTGGCTAGCCCTGACCATGGGACTGTGTGTTTTGGGGAGAGAGGGAACACATGAAAAACAGCACCTCCAGGAACTGGCACTACAGTGTGGGGGCCATAGAGAAACTCTTTTAAAAGGGGAGCTGAAACAAGTGCTAAGCCTTGTCAGGGACCTGGGCTCTCATGTCTGTGCACATAGCCAGCCTGCAGTGGCTTTGCTAACCAAAAATTCAGAGGCAGAGAATACACTGAAGGAACATGAGGACCTGACACAGCATGGCTCATGAGTAGAGAGAGGGCAGCTCAAAGTGGAGAATTCATGACGAACCTCCTGCAAGAGAGTGGCAGGCTCTGGTCTCCAAGGCAGGAGCTGAAATTCTAAGAGTTGCTGCAGTCAGCCACAGCCTTTCACAGACAGGTGAATCCAAGCCCAACCTGCAGGATTACAGGCTCAGGGGACTGGTGAGATCAGGCTCAGGTGTTTCCTACTGTGTACATTTCCTCAAGGGAAAAAAGAAAAAGTGCTGATAGGGCCCTTTACCAGACACTATGTGTTACAGAGCTCCTCAGGCCCAGATTTACTAAACCCAAAAGAGCAGAGAAAATAGAGACAGGCCCAACAAGGTGCTATCTTTTCTCCTGTATTACTGTTTAACACTCATTTCATATCCTTCAAGTTTAGGCATAATATGGCTCCAGGTTTTATAATATAGTTTATTTCAATTCTAATATATTGCTCTTTCCTTCTCTTACTCCATACTACCGCCTTCCACCCTCTTCATATATTTATTTTAAATTCTATTTTCTTTCTTGCCATGTCTTGTTTCCATTCCACACTCTTACTATGGCACCCCCTCCTGCCTCTCAAAACCATTTGTGAGTGTCATTAGTCATCTCACATCCCTTCTCCTGTTCTTAAATACCCTATTCTCTCTCTACCTTTATCAATATTTGCTCATAGGTGGTGGATAACATGGTTGTTACAGTTCTTCAATCTTATTTTGAGATAGTGACTATCTTTGTGTTTCAAATCTCAGATTTCACTGTCCCCCTCTCCTACTCCATTTTGCCTTCTTTCTGCTCTTTCTTTTCTTTTAAACATTGATTTTCCCTGTCTTAGCCTGGTTTTCATCCACACTATTAGCATTCCTTCTCCCCTCTATCCTCTTCAATACTTCTCTTTCCTCTAGCTATTTCTTAAGCTCTTTCATTTTTCCTTTTGCCCTCTTATTCCCATCCCACCTATACAAATCTTAGCTCATTGGTTGTTGATATTTCTGTAATGGAGCTTGTTTTGCAATTTTATATATGTGTGTATGTATGTGTGTGTATCTTTTAGTTGTGGTTGTGTCTTTTTTCTCTCACTATATATTTCCTTTAAGTTTTGGTTTTCACCTAATACCATATGCTTCCCCTCTCTTAGTTCATTCTAGCTTCCCTCCTCCCTTTTTAGTGGTGAGGTAAATTTTATTTTATTTCCTGCTTTGCCTTTTCTCTACTCCCTACTGTTATTGCTCCTCACTCTGCTCTGACAAAATATTTTTTCTTTCAGTTAGTCATCTCATATTTTTTTTTCCTTTCTTATAATAGTCAATCTCTTTAAACATTTATTAATATTGGCTCATTTGCTGTTTGTAGTGTAGTTATGGGTGGGGGTTATTTTACAGGTGTGGATCTCTTTCCTGGGCAGTTTGGTTTTTGTTCTGGCAGCACCTGTACAACAGTATACAGGATGTGGAAGGCACAGTGACTCTCAGTCAGGTAGAGGGAAGAGCCTTCCAAAGAATAATCTAACAACAACCAAACCCAATTACAGCCACATAAAAGGCCTAAAGGGCAGCACAAGAGCATCAAGCTCAGGTGACCAAGGAGACTGCACCACTGAATCTCTCAGTGTCTTGACAGAGAAGATTACATCATGAAGACCAGGAGTCAAAGCAGACCAATCTAACATACAGAAACAAACAAGAAGAGTCATCTAACTGGGGAGACAAAGAAACAACCCTCAATTGAAAGGAAAGGCGGAATCACCAGAAAGAGTGATAAATGAAATTGAGGCAACACAACTGTCAACAAAACTGACAGACATCAAGTACAAAATAATGGTTATAAGGATCCTCAACGAGCTGAGTGAGAACATCAAAGAACTCCAAGGAAGTTTTAAGGAACTTACTTCAAACTATATCAGCATGACAAATGACATAGAAACTACCATTAAGAGCCAGGACATTAAAAACACAATATCTAAAATGAATAACACAGTGGAAGGAATAAAAAGTAGGTTAGAAGCAGAGGAATGAATCAGCAAGCTGGAGGACAAGGTAAAAAAAATTCCCAGTCAGAGCAACAAAGCAATAAAGGACACAAAAAGAACAAAGAGGTACTGAAGGAGCTGCAGGACCACATGAAACATAATAATATCTGTATAATATGGATATCAGAAGGAGAAGAAGAGGAGCAAGGGATAGAAAACCTGTTTGAAAAAGTAATGATGGAAAACTTCCTTAACTTGATGAGAGAAAAAGTCACACAAGTACAGGAAGCACAGAAAGTCCCAATCAAAATGAACCCAAAGAGGCCTACACCAAGACACATCATACTTATAATGGCAAAATTCAAAGACAAAAAAGAGAATACCAAAGGAAGCAAGGGAGAAATGGGAAGTAACATACAAGGGAGCTCCAATAAGGCTAGCAGCTGATGTTTCTATAGAAACACTATAAGTCAGAAGGAAATGGCAAGAAATATCCCAAGTAGTGAAAAGCAGAGGCCTACAACCATAACTACTTTACCCAGCAAGGCTTTCAATTAAAATGGAAGGTGAAATAAGGAGTTACCTAGACAAAAGAGGGAAAAAGAACATGCCTCCACCAAACCAGCACTCCAAGGAATGCTAAAGGGACTGCTTTATGAAAATGAAAAAAAAAAAAAAAGAAAAAAGAGTGAGAGAGAGGATAGCAAGAACAAAGGGGATAAAATAAATAAGTACTTATCAATAATAACATTTAATGTAAATGGATTAAATGTTCCAATCAAAACACACAGGGGAGCTGAATGGGTAAGAAAACATGACCTGCATATATGGTGCCTAGAGAGGCACCACAGAACAAAACATCTACACAGAAAGAAAGGGAATGACTGCAAGAAAATATTCCAAACAAATGGGCAGGAAAAAATGTGGGACTGTAATACTCATATGAGACAAAATAGATTTCAAAACAGAGAGAAGGACACTTCATAATACTAAAGGGTAAAATTCATCAAGAAGATATAATTCTTGTAAATATACACGCACCCAACATAGGAGCACCCAAATATACAAGGAAAATCTTGGAGGGCTTCAAGAAATCTATAGACAGCAACACACTTATACTACAGAATTTTAACACCCCACTGTCAACAAAGGATAAATCTTCCAAACAAAAGTCAATAACAATATAGTGGCATTGAATGACACCCTAGATCACATGGACTTAACTGATTAATACAGGACCTTTTAATCCGAAGAAGCAAAATATACATTCTTTTCAAATGCACGTGGAACATTTTCAAAGGTAGACTATATGATAGGGCACAAAATAAGCCTCAACAAATTCAAGAAGATTGAAATCATATCAAGCATTTTCTCCGACCACAGGGACTGAAACCAGAAACCAACAACAAGGAAAAAAACTCAAAAACACATTCATGGAGATTGAATAGCATGTTATTAAACAATAAATGGGTTAAGAACAAGATAAAGAAAGAACTTAAATAATTTCTGGAAACACATGAAAATTAACACATAGGAGTCCAAAACTTATGGGACACATTGAAGACAATCCTGAGAGAGAAGTTCATAGCAATATAGCCATACCTAAAAAACAAAGAAATATTTCTAATAAATAGGATAACCCTACATCTGGGAGAACTGGAGGAACAACAACAAACAAAGCCCAGAGTGAGTACAAGGAAGGACATAATCAAAATCAGAGCAGAATTAAATGGCATAGAGACTAAAAGAACAATCCAAAGGATCAATAAATCCAGGAGCTAGTTCTTTGAAAAGATAAACAAAATTGACAGGCCTCTAACCAGACTCATAAAAAAAAAGGAAGGACCCAAATAAATAAAATCAGAAATGAAAGAAGAGAGATTACAACTGATACCACAGAAGTTCAAAGAATTATAAGAAATTACTATGAATAACTATATGCCAAGAAATTTGAAAACCTTGGAGAAATGTACATAGAAACATATAATCTTCCAAAACTGAATGAAAAAGAAGCAGAAAGCATGAACAAACTAACTAACAACAGCTGTTGAAATTGAAGCAGTAATCAAAAAATTCCCGGCACACAAAAATAGTGGACTGGATGGTTTCACAGAAGAATTTTACATAAATTTTAAGGAAGAGCTAATTTCTATCCATCTCAAACTATTCCAATAAATCCAAGAAGACAAACTCACAAACCCTTTTTATGAAGCCAGTACCATCCTAATCTCCAGACCAGATAAAGACACAACAAAGAAAGAAAACTACATGCCAATATCGCTGATGAACATAGATGCTAAAATCCTCAACAAAATATTGGCAAATCACATCCAGCAATACATTGAAAAGATCATACAACATGATCAAGTGGGATACATTCCAAAGATGCAAGGATGGTACAATATTCACAAATTGATACATATAATATGTCACATAAACAAAAGGAAAGACAAAAATCACTTGATCATATCAAGGGATGTGGAGAAAACATTTAATAAGGTACCACACCCATTCATGATAAAAAGCATTTAGCAAAGTGGAAGAGGAGGGAGCATACATCAACATAATAAAGGCAATATACAATAAACCAACAGCCAACATTACACTCAATGGGGAAAAACTAAATGCTTTCCCACTAAGATTAGGAACAAGACAAGGATGACCGCTTTCACCATTTCTGTTCAATGTAGCAATGGAAGTCCTAGCCACAATGATCAGAGAAGAAAAAGAAATAAAAGGTATCCAAATTGGAAAGAAGGAAATAAAACTGTCATTGTTTGCAGGTGACATTACGGTGTACATAGAAAACCCTATAGATTCCATCAAAAAAACTAATAAGTGAATTTGGCAAAACTGCAGGATAAAAAGTCAATATCCAGAAATCGAAAGCATTTGTACATCAACCACAAAATATCAGAAATAGAAATCAGGAAAATAATCCCATTTGATATAGCAACAAGAAAAATAACTACCTAGTAATAAATGTAAGCAAGGAGGTAAAAGACCTATACTCAGAAAACTACACAACACTGAAGAAAGAAATTAAGGAAGCTACAAATAAATGGAAGCACATATCATATTCATGGATTCAAAGAATTAACATAATCAAAATGTCCATACATTTATAATGCAATTGATACATTCATTGCAACCCCTATTAAAATACCAATGACATATTTCACAGATATAGAACAAACACTTCAAAAATTTATATGGAATCATAAACCACCCCAAATAGCCTCAGCAATCTTGAGAAAGAAGAACAAAGTAGGAGGGATCACAATACCTGATAACAAACTGTATTACAAGGCCACTGTAATCAAAACAGTCTGGTACTGGCATAAGAACAGACACATAGATCAATGGAACAGAATAGAGAGCCCAGAAATAAAGCCAAGTCTCTATATTCAATTAATATTCGACAAAGGGGCCAGAAGCCTAAAATGGAGTAAAAATAGCCTTTTCAACAAATAGTATTGGGAGAGCTGGACATCTACATGCAAAAAAATGAAAGTTGACCACCAACTATACCATACACTAGAATAAACTCAATATGGATAAAGGATTTAAATATAAGTCATGACACCATAAAAGTCCTAGAGGAGAACTTAGACAGGAAAATCTCAGATATTCCACATAGCAATATTTTCACCAATATGTCACCTAGAGCAGTGGATATAAAGGAAAGAATAAACAAGTGTGACTACTTCAAATTTAAAAGTTTTTTCATGGCTAAAGAAAACAGCAAAGTGAAAAGGGAACCAACCATATGGGAAAACCTATTTGCCAATGATATCTCAGACAAGAGTTTGATCTCCAAAATATGTAAAGAACTCACATGACTCTACATCAGGAAGACACACAATCTAATTAAAAAATAGGCAAAGGACATGAACAGACACTTTTCCAAGGAGGACATACAGAGAACTCATAGACTTATGAAAGGAGCTCAACATCACTAGTCATCAGAGAGATGCAATTTAAAACAGTGAGATACCACTTGACACCTGTCAGAATGGCTATCATAAACAAAGCAACAAACAACAAGCACTGGTGAGGTTGTGGAGAAATGGGAACCCTAGTTCACTGTTGGTGGGAATGCAGAGTGGTGAAGCCGCTATAGAAAACACTATAGAATTTCTTCAGAAAACTAAAAATTTTGACCCGGCAATTCCACTGCTGGAATTATAAGCTAAGGATCCTGAAGCACCAATTCAAAAGAACCCACGCACCCCAATGTGCATAGCAGCACTGTTTACAATAGCCAAGTGCTGGAAACAGCCTACATGCTCACCAGCAAATGAGTTTATAAAAAAAACTGTGGTACATTTACACAATGGAATACTACACAGCAGAAGGAAAGAAGGAGCTCCTACCCTTTGTGACAGCATGGATGGAACTGGAGAGTAATACGCGAAGTGAAATAAGCCAGGTGGTGAAAGACAAATACCGTATGATGTCACCTAGAAGTGGAAGCTAATCAACAGAACAAACAATCAAGCTAAATAGAAGCAGAGACTTGGAAATATAGAACAAACTGAGAGGAACCAGAGTGGAGGATGGGGGGATAATGGGAAAAAGAAGGGGAAGGGTCATCAAGGAACATGTATAAACGACCCATGGACAAAGTCAATGGTGTGGTGGTGGGATGACTGAATGTGGGTGTTGGGGGTGGGTAGGGCCATGGAGAGTAATTGTGGGAAATGGGAACATCTGTAATTGAACAACAATAAAAGAAAAAATTAAAGCTCAACTGATCTGAAATTATTATTTTCATTAGACCACACCTATTCTCACATATTGTCTAATAAAAAGGTGCAAGATATTCAACTGCAAAGCACCTATCTTAATTCAACTTATCTACTATTCATATTCAAAGCAAAAGAAGTCAACCGCACAAACATGCAAAGTTGAACCAAGCATATTTAAAAGACAGTGGAATGAAAAATAATTGTTAAACTCCAATAGAAGGAAGCTCTTTCTCTTTGCCAATCAGAATCTGTCTTCAGGTAATTAGCTCTTTTGCACAGATAATCTCATGAAAAATATTTATTTCACCTAATATACATATATATATGGCATAGTGATTAAGACTCTGGAACCTGGGTTTGAATCCTGCATCTGCCACTAACCAGCTTCATAATGTTGAACACACCTGATACTTAGCTTCTTTGTTATTTTTCTGTTTTGTATAATTTGAATAGGATTATAGGGAGGGTTAAATGAATGAAACCTTGTCAAGTCCTTAAAGCAGTGTGTGGTACAAAGTAATTGCATTGCATGTTAGCTATTATTGTTATGAATATTAGTAGTCTCAGTTCAATTCAACAAATATTCATTAACTAGCCACCATGAGTCAGCTGCTCCACTAGCCATTGGTGATACAGAAGTTGACTGAGAATCAGTCCCCACCATAGGAAAAAGCTCACACAATGTAGAACAAATAGACACAGACCCACAATGTCAATACCATGTGGAAATAAGAGCTCTTTGAAAGAATAATTGTAGGGTGCTGTGAGCGTACTGAGGAGGCTCACTCAACACAGTATTGGGAAGGGCAGGAAGAGTGGGGACACTTTTGACATGGAAAAGTATAAGAACTTTCTCCCCATTCCCTTTCCTCATTAAAGGAGAGAAAGTCCTTTGTACAAGGAGTTTGTTACAAGACTTTCTGATTACAGCTCAATGTCAGCAACCAAAAGTAACCACTGAGGCATAACAAGGCTGTTCCACAGGACAAGTTGCTAAATAACTGCAAATCATGCTGTAAACCTCACAGAGACTCTATTCCATGGGATGTCTGCTTTTTGGAATTAGTTTCCACATTCAGAGACCATTGTATGGTAAGTTTCCAAAATTGTTTCACAACAAACATCTAAACGGTTCCCCCACAAAGGATTCAAGATTGTATAAACTTAAGATAAACATGAGTCAGCACAGCATCTTCAGTTTTTTTAAGGGCATGACAATGGCTTGAATGAACTAGAATATATTATCTAGGAACTATTAGGCAGTTTCCTAACTGTAGTTCACAGTCTTACAAGGTTGAGGCTGAATATTCAAGAAAGAGAGAAAATCTGATACTGATTAAAACACCAACTTATAAGACTGCAATAGGTTAAAGGAATAAGGGATGCTTTCTGACTCATTAAGTAAGAACTGCCTACTCCAGAACAAGCAAAATAAGAGATTTCCTGCCCATAAGAGCTCATAGTGTAGTCATAAAAAGAAGTACACACACAGGAAATAGAATGCTATCGAGTCTTATACAATATAACTTTTAAGTATAGCTTTGAGCAAGTGGAATTTTAACTGGATTTTGAACAAGGATTACATATCCCTCATGAAAAACTTGTAATGGCTTCTCATTGCCTACAGCATAAATCTTTTCTTCTTACCTTAACCCACATACCATATCCCAGTGGTAATCCTCTTGTCCAGCTAGAATGGCTTAAGCACCATGCCTCAGGTTGCCCATCTGGAGTACTTTTCTGCATAAATCCTAGCCATAGATAACCACATTAATCCCATCTCATCCATGAAACCTTACCAGTTACAGCACCCCATGTCCTCTTCCTCCAGTTATTTGTAGTCTATAATCTGATATCTCTAGGCAACCTTACCTCCCACAAGAACTTGGTCATGAATAAGAAAATTTGACAAATAGATCAGAATAGAAATATGCAAAGTCACTTTATATGGTCAAAATGATTCACAGGCTTCCAACGATTGACTGCATCCTAATTGAATTAGCTTATATCTCTAAGGAACATGAAGGTGGAGCAAAACAAAGTTGGGGGGCTAACAAATCTCAAAAGCTAGAGGAGGCTTTGTCCAAAGAGCATCTCCCTAGAGGGAAGCTTGAGCTCTGGACTTGAGTATTTCTATTCCTTAAGGCAAGGCATCATTCATGTGGAGACAGTGAAGGGGCTTCCAGCCAATAGGCTTCACATATTTCTAAGCCCACTGCTGCACTGGTGTCAGCATTCTACACCCACTGAATGAGAAACTCCAGCAAAAGTTGCTATATAATCTGTATTGTTTAAAATCAGCTTTATTCTGGGATAATTTACATACTGTAAAAATCCCTTCTTTTAAGGCTATAATTCTAGGAGTTTTGACAAATGTATATGGCTCTATAACCACCACCATAATAAAAATATAGACTATATGACCACTTCTTATGTAAGTTTGTTGACAAAAAGAAAAATGCACTGTTCATGAAGATATGCCTGTAACAATTATTTTTTCTTTTTTGATATTTATTTATGTATTTATGTATTTATTTATTTTTTTAAACATTTTATTTATTTACTTTTAGAGAGAGGGGAAGAGAAGGAGAAAGAGTAGGAGAGAAACATCAATGTGTGGTTGCCTCTCATGTGTTTCCCACTGGGGACCTGGCCTGCAACCCAGGCATGTGCCCTGACTGGGAATCGAACCAGCGACCCTTTGCTTCACAGGCCCGTGCTCAATCCACTGAACTACACCAGCCAGGGCTGTATTTATTTATTGTTGTTCAAGTACAATTGTTTCCCTTTTCACCCCACCTTATGAAGCATACCTACACATAATAAAGGCTATATATGACAAACCCACTGCCAGCATCATACTTAATGGGCAAAAACTTCAAGTGTTCCTCTCAAGATTGGGAATAGGACAGAGTATGTCTGTTTTCACCTCTCTTATTCAACATGGTACTGAAAATCCTGGCCACAGCAATCAGACAAGAAGAAATAAAAGGCATCCAAATTACAAAGGAAGAATTAAAACCATCATTATTTGCAGATGACATGGTACTGTACATAGAAAACCCCAACAATTCCACAAAAAAAACTACTACTGAGAAATGAATTCAGATAAGTAGCAGGATACAAAATTAATATCTAGAGATCAGTTGTATCTTTATATGCTAATAACTGACTCACTAACTAACTAACTAACTAACTAACTAACTAACTAACACAAAAGGAAATCAAGAAAACAATCTCATTCACAATTGCTATAAAAAATACCTAAGAATGAATCTAACAAGGATGTAAAATACCTGTACATGGAAAATTATAAGACACTGTAGAAGAAACAGAAGAAGATACCAATAAGTAGAAGTACATGCCATGTTCATGGATAAGAAGAATTAACATCATTAAAATATCCACACTACCCAAAACAATCTACAGATTCAACACAATTTCTATACAATTACAAAGATGTACTTTACAGAACTAAAACAAATATTTCAAAAATTTATATGGAACCACAAAAGGCCCTGCATAGCAACATCTATCTTGAGAAAGAAGAACAAAGTTGGAAGAATCACACTACCTAATATCAAACTATACTATTTGGCCATAATAATCTAAACAGCATGATACTGGCATAAAAACAAACATATAGATCAATGGAACAGAACAGAGAGCCCAGAAATAAACCAACACTTTTATAGTCTATTAATATTTGAAAGAAGATGCAAATATACAATGGACTGAAGATAGTTTATTCAATAAATGGTGTTGGGGAAATTGGACAGATACATGCAGAAAAATCAAACTAGACAATGTTCTTATACCACACACAAGAATAAATTCAAAATGTAGCAAAGACTTAAATGTTAGACCCAAAACCACAAAAATTGTAGAAATTAACATAGGCAGCAAAATTTCAGAAATTGCTCATAGCAGTGTTTTATTGAATATATCTCCTCAGACAAGGAAACACACACACACACACACACACACAATAAACATATGGGACTCCATCAAGATAAAAAGTTTTTGCACAAGAAAGGAAATCATCAACGAAATTAAAAGACAACCCATAGAATGGGAGAATATATTTACCAATACTTCTGCTAAGGTGTTAATATCCAAAATTTATAAAATACTTACAAAATTCAACACCAAAAAAGCAAACACCCCAATTAAAAAATGGGCAAAGACCTGAACAGACACTTATTCGAAGAGGTCATACAGATGGCCAATAGACACATGAAAAGATGCTCAACGTCATTAATCATCAAAGAGATAAAAATTAAAACCACAAGCAGATATCATCTCACACCTGTCAGAATGGCTATCATCAATGAATCAACAAACAACAAGTGCTGGTGAGGATTTGAAGAAAGGGGAACCCTTTTGTACTGTTGGTGGGAGTGCAGATTGGTGCAGCCATTGTGGAGTATGGAGTTACCCCCCAAAATTAAAAATGGATCTGCCTTTTGACCCAGTGATCCTTCTTCTGGTACTATATCTAAATAAACCCAAAACAGTAATCCAGAAGACTATAAGCACCCCTATGATTATTGAAGCATTATTTACAGTCACCAAGATATGGAAACAGCTCATGGGTCCATCAGTAGATGAGTGGATAAAATATATGGCACATTTACACAATGTAATATGTTCAAACATAAAAAAAGAAGAAAAAAATTTACAAATTTTAAAAAGATTTATTTACTTATTTTTAGAGAGGATAAGGGAAGGAGAAAGAGAAGGAGAGAAACCTTAATGTTTGGTTGCCCCTTGTGCACAGGAACCTGGTCCACAACCAAGGCATGTGCCCTGACTGGGAATCAAACCTGCAACCTTTTAGTTCTCAGTCTAGCACCTAATCCACTGAGCCATACCAGCCAGGGCAAGCATAAAATTTTATCCTTTGCAACCATATGGATGGACCTGGAGAATATTATGCTAAGTGAAATAAGCCAGTCAGCAAAAGAGAAATACCATATGATTTCACTCCTATGTGGAATCTTAGGAACAAACTAAACTAACAAGCAAAATGAAGACAGACTCATAGGTGGAGAACAGGATGACAGTGGTGGGGGTAAGAGGGTAGTGGGATTGAGCAAAAAGGAAAAAAGACTCATGGACAACAATGTGGTGATTCCTGGGGGGCAGGGGGATGTTGTATAAGAGAATTAAATGGTAATGGAATAAAATACAGTAAAGATTAAATTAAAATAATTAAAAATAGTTGATACTTCAAATTATGATATATACTAATTATAAGTTTTTTATGCTAAGTGAAAACATATTGCCTAACTTAAAGATTTTAAAAAAATTATTCACTGCAATGAATGACTAAAATTTAATCCAACCTTGATGGCAGTAACCTTAGAAAAATAGCCAAGTAGAAATATAAATTTCTATTTGGGCATTAATACTTAGAGTTAGAGGGAGGACAATAAGTTCTAAATATTGTAGAGGTGGAATATGAAGAATGTTAAATAAGTGATTTGTCAATATTTGTTACAGCAAGAAAATTGTCATGTAATGGCACATTTATTTAATCAATATTTATTGAATATGAACTGTGCCAAGAATTGTGATGTACAGGATAAATCAAACATTACCTACCCTTCAAGAAGTGTATACTCTAGGTAGAGTGTAAAACATGATGAATAAAATAGTATGACTTATAAATCAAACTTTACTGCGGTTTGACAGATTATATTGGTGTTTTCCCAAAGCTGTCAAATATGTCCTTCAAAATGTATTCAAGTAATTTTATTTACACATTTTATTGTGTTGTTTTGTGAAAGAAAAAAAGAGCTTTTTTGGAACAACAGAAAGTTAATTTAAGCTAATGTGATTGTCTAAAAGGATGTCTAGTTTATGAAATGTAACATGGGCCCTGGCTGGTATGGCTCAGTGGATTGAGCACCAGCCTGCAAAACACAGGGCCACTGGTTTGATTCCCAGTCAGGGCACATGCCTGGGTTGCAGGTCAGGTCCCCAGTACAGGGCACACTAGTGGCAACCACACATTGATGTTTTTCTCCCTTTCTTTCTCCTTCCATTTCCCTCCATCTAAAAATAAAAGGAAATAAAAATCTTTAAGACAGAAATGTAAGGTAGAGCAAACTAAAAATGTTGCAGACCTAAGAAACTCATTCCAATGTCCTCTGATCTATACTTAATATGGAATCGGTCCACAGTTATTTAAAAATTGTTTAAAATTAATAAAAGTCGCACTACTCATAGCAAAATTCTTGACAGTTGAAATATTTACAGATGTAAGTAAGTCATGTTGTGAAAGAACTATTCGCAGCCTCTGTAATTAAATCAATTGTATATTGATTTATACATTAAAGCTAAAATGTAACATATAAGATAAGGTCACTCATTTGGGGTACTTAATGGCTTTATGAACTATGAAACTCACCATAAAAAGAACCTGTTAAAAGCCAATTTAAATGACATTTTTCATTTTTTAACCACATGTTGCATTATGTTTAGGTTTCACAAACAAGAGCACTTGGATCTGATCCTTGCATAGCAATGATGAATGCAAATATGGTTAAACCAGTGTAGCAGCCATTTGCATCTGCCAGCTCTGTAACTCTAACTCAGAATCACTAAGATTAAACCTGGCCCAATGTTTGTTATATGTGAGGCCAAGAAACGAGGCCTAATATATCTTTGGGATATTCCCAGTCAAGAACTGGTCTATTGCTTAAGTTAGCATCTCACCAAAGCCAGAGGGCCTTGACTGATTCACCAACAATAACCTCCTTGCATTTGAAAGGACCAAAGTTTTGCTTCCCTGAAGCTGCCTTTTTGGGTTATTGATTTTAAGTTGTTTATTAAGAAACAAAAGACACAGAATGAACTCCCCCCATTTTCTGTCCAAGAGACAGACAGAAAATCATGCCTCAGGAAGGAGATCTCACTGTGTTCTCCTTAACCTAATTTAAATGAAGTGTGGCAAATAAGAGGGCTTCAGGCAGGGACATGTTAACTAGGGAACCCCTGTGTCCCATTGTTATTGAGTCGCCTAGCAAGAATTTCCTGTGCTGTATATTCCACTCTTCCTCAACTACCTGTAAATTGCCCATTCTCACTTCTGAAATCTAATACATCATTCCCTACCCTTCTTTGTTCAAAAATGTCACATATACCCAACGTTGCCTCACTGTCTTTGGAAATTTCATATCTATGTGAATTTCCAATGCACATGTGTTAAACTTTTATTTTTCTCTTGTTGATGTGTCTCTGTTAATTTGGTTATTAATCCTGCTAGAAGAATGTAGAAGGTGGTAGGAAACATATTAATATTTTTAGGCCCTTACACATTGTCTTTATGTTTTGGTACTCACAGTTTTAATCTTGCTCAGATTAACTTTTTATTCTTATTCATGATCTTGGATTTTTTGTTCTATATCCCTAGTATATTAATCCCATCTCCTGGGCCTTAATCATATTGTTATAGCATCCTACTGATTGCTGCCAACGGGCAAAGGAAAGGAAAAGGTGGTAAGGAAAAGGAATCTTTTAGTTGATAAACATGTAATTTGAAATAAAGGCAGCTTTCTGCCCCAAAAGTCATTCCCTTGTAAAAAAAAAAATATTCAAAGAAAATTGATCCGGCCACCTTCTGCCAGGCCAGACTGGTCTTCGGCCATATCCTAAACCCCCTTTCCCTTTAAAATACTGTCCTTGGGAAAATGCAGGTAGCTGAAACATAAAAGGGGGTCTGGAGTGGAGGGAAGCCCTCACATGAGGGAAAAGAATCTTGGAAGGTACGGGTCAGTTGGTTGTCCCTGGAAAGCAGCATGTACAATGTCCAAAGGATGGCATTCCTGGACAGGTTGGCAACCTTGTTGTATTATTCCAGAGGTAACACATTTGGCAAGAGAGTTAGAAGGCACAATCAGAGAACCATAACAGCTAAGTAACAAAGGAAATAATAACTCGACAATATCCTACATTAGGAAAGAGATGCTTCCTTGGAAGAACGTGTGCAAGGCATGTGCCACCTGTCCAAAGCCCTTTTTCCCACTATATTTAACTTGGGCTGGGGGGCGGTGAAGGTCTGGAACTAGTCTTAGAATCTTGTCTTACACCAACCAGTCCCACAGATGACCTCTCCTAGGTCCAAATGGTCTAAAGCTCAAATGGTAGAGACATTTTTTCACACCAACCAGCATCACAAGCAACCCTGACAAGGTCCAAATGGCTTGGAGCCCAAATAGCAGAAATGATATCTCACACCAACTGGTACCACAAATGACCTTTACAGGGTCCAAACTGCATGAAGCTGAAATGGCAGAGACAGAGGATTCCCAGTGTAAATAAAACAGCTAAGTTCCTCCTGGTCCCCACAAAATCAGAAAGCAAGCAAAGACTAACTGTAACAAAAAACTAAGGTTTCTTTCATTTAAGTTAAAGCTCTTACAACTTTCTATTCTCATTCAGAAATAGCCACAACTCATTTTTTCAAAATTCTTATGAATATGTCATTTGATTTTTTAAATTTAATTTTTTGCATTTCCATTTAACACCCTTATACCCCCACCCCACAATCACCACACTGTTGTCCAAGTCCATGGGTCCTTTTTCCTTTCTTTCTTAAAAGATTTTAATTTATTTATCTTTAGAGGGGAAGGGAAGGAGAGAGGGAGAGAAATGTCAATGTATGGTTGCCTCTTGTGTGTCCCCTCCTGGGAACTGGCCTGCAACCCAGGCATGTGCCCTGACTGGGAATCAAACCACGATCCTTTGGTTTGCAGGCCCATGCTCAGTCCACTGAGCTACACCAGCCAGGGCTCCTTTTTCCTTTTTTCTTGATCCCTCCACCCGCTATCCTTCCCCTCCATAGTTGTCATCCTGCTCTCTATGAGTCTGTCTCTATTTTGTTTGTCAGTTCAGGTTATTCCATATATGAGTGAAATCATATGATATTTGTCTTTCTCTGACTGGCTTATTTCACTCAGCATAACATTCTCCATGTCTATCCATGCTGTCACAAAGGGTAAAGTTTTCTTCTTTTCCACTCACTTTCGATCCTTGTTCGTTTTAACAATGGAGAAGACAATACCTTAACTGAATATCAAACAGTCAAAAGTCCTCAGATTTGCAAACACATAAATAAAGTAAAGGAACATTGTCATTTTGCATTGGGGCCTGCTGTCTTCTTCTGAAAAACAAATTTCAAATCTCCTTCCAAAGTGCAGCTCCAGCTTTTCTTTTCAGCATCAACCACAGCAGCAGGGTTTGAATCCTCCTCAGGCAGTACCCATTTTATTCGTGTGTGGTGGGTCCAAGGCTTAATTCCTACAAGTTTTAGAGAAGAGTGCATTGTCAGTGGGACATCTTAGAGAACAGTTCACTGCTCAGCTACCTGCAATTCAGGGGCTTGATTTTTCCAGGTCTTCAGTAAGACTCAGTCCCTGGGGTGGAACAGATGCAAGGGCTACCAGACAGGTAGGCAGACCTGCAATGAGCAAATTTGTACAGAGTAGTTAGTGTTTGCCCTAAATGTTGTACATGTTGCTTAATTCTGACTTGTGCTCCAAATTGGGGGTAGGGAAGCAAAACTAAGACTCAGAAGGGTCTCCCATGCACCATTCTAAAAGGGCTTAATCCAAGTCCACCTCTGGGTGCTGCTCCAATTCGGAGGAAGGCAATGGAGAGTGCCTGGCCCCATTTCAAATGCATTTCCTGGCATATTTTAGCTGGGACCTTCTTTACTATGTGGATCATCCTCTCAGCTCCTCCCACAGACCAAGACCTCCAAGATGCGTGTAATTTCTACTGCATTTGCATTGCCTGTCCAACCCTCTGGGAGCTCTCCAAAGTAAATGATTGTCCACTGTCACTGCAAATGCTGTAAGGAAGTCCAAACATAGGAATTATTTCTTCAGTTAAAAGTTTTGCTACCTCAGTAGCCTTCTCAGTTCTAGTAGGGTATGCATCTACCCATCAAGAAAAAGTATCCACAAAAAGTAAGAAAAATTTGAAATTCCCTCTAGTTTTAGACATCTGTACAAAGTCCACTTGTTACAGAACAGTCACATACACACACAGGGGCCTGGACTCCGGAGGATGGTATACTAATACCATCCAGGAAACCTACTGGGCTCAATTGCCTGCCGCCAATTGGAAAGCTATCTCTCAATGCCAGAGATTTGTGAAAAGGAAAGGAAATGTTTATTTAAGGCTATACAGACTTAAAGTAGTGACCTAACATCTTCATTAAAATATCAAAGTCCTTTAAGATACCCACAGATGCACTCAGCCGCTCCTGTCTCCCCCTTTGCACTGCCATGACCGCGTGGTCATTTTTTTCTATCAGAACTGTGAGGGGGTCCTCACTATGGCCAAGCCTCATGGTACCCTCTCTTCACTAAAGCTGCGAAGGGGTCTGCACTCTCACTAAGCCTTGTGGTTCTCCACTTCCAATGGCTGCCATGTCTGGGTTTAAATCCCCGCACCAATCTTCCTCTGTACCCCCATTTCTGACTCCCCCTACAATCAGTTACACCTGCCAGCATCCCTGTATTATCCCAAGTTTACTGGGCTGCCATCGTGAGTCTGGGCAGATATGGACCAATATCTTGGAGCCAATCTTCTCCAAGCTCCCACGCAGGCACTGTAACTCAGGGGACCTGCTCCCCAGTTACATCTTGGAGGGAAGTGACTTCCATCCCCCTGGTCCAAGCATGGTCACAGCTATTTAACATATCCAAGTGACCTGCCAAAGGCCATGGATATGTTAAATGACCATGCCATGGATTAGCTGCAAGGCTGTGGCTGTATGAAACAGCCCTGCATGCCCTGCTCCACGTGTCCCTTCCCCCAACTCACACCTGTGGGGGAAGGGGTGAGGATATCTTACATGTTTCTCTAATATTTCATAGACACCTTGGGTTCTGGGCCCCATTCCAAATCCCTTTTTGGGCCCCCCCTCTTGGCTGTACCCTGTATCACACTTACCATTCTTTAAATGGGCACAACACTTTATATTGTACTCCCCTTTTCACGAGGACATGTGCTGTCTTAGTATTGTTTTTGGCACGTATCCTACAGCCTTGGGTAATCCCCTGAATAATCCTTTGCAAATGAGGGCCCCTCAAATTTAGCCTAATGAGATCCATCAAAGCATCCTTTCCATAATGGGTCCCTTCATGTAGGTGTTTGAGGATGAGATACACTGGAGCCTCGGGGAGTAGGATCATGCCATGTGTGTTGATCTTCTAGACAAAAATGGAATCAGTGTTAGTGAATCTCCATTCATGGTCTCATTCCTCATTTTGCTCTAAATACTGGGGTTTAAATTTTGACAGGTCTAGGCATGGCAGCCCTCCAGCTGCTTGTCTCACTGCTTCATCAGCAGTTTGGCTTCCCTGGCTCATTTGGGAATCGTCCCTTTGGTGTCCTGGGCAGTGCATTACAGCAACCTTGTTCAGTAAATTCACTGCATCTAGCAATTGTAAAATCTCCTCTGTATATTTGAAATCTTTGTTCCCTGAGGTTGGGAGCCACCTCCCATTCCATATTGCTCCATGGGCATGGACAACCATGAAGGCATACTTGGAATTTGTGTAGAGATTAATCTTCTTTGACACAGAACTAAGGCTCTCATGAGGGCTTTTAACATCCTTCTATGTTGTGGTTCCAGGTACAAGAGCTTGGGCTTCTATTACCTTGTCTATGGTAACCTCCATGTACCCCACTCATTGCTGGTCATTTTCCATGAAGCTGCTCCCATCTGTGTACAGCTCCCAGTCTGGTGCTACCAGCAGTTGGTCCAGCAGATCTGGCCTGCTAGAATAAACTTGGTCAATAATTTCCAAGCAGCCATGCTGGAGGACTGTCTCCCTCCATGTCCAAGAGCAGCATGGCTAGATTCAAAGTTGTAGCATTCTGCAAGGTAACATTTGAGTTGTCCAACAGAATGGCCTGATATTTTCCCATATACCCTGCTGTCAGCCAATACCCTCTTTTCTGATCCAATAAAGTTAGGACCTGGTGTGATAACAATACCATAGTAGATTGTCCCAAAGTGAAGTTCTCAGCTTCCTGTAAGATGTCACAGGTAGCTGTTACTGCCCAGAGGTATGGCATCCATCCCTTTGTTGTGTGATCCAACTTCTTTGAGAGTTAGACTATCGGTCAGGGAACATTTCCCAGAGTCTGGGTTAGTGCCCAAGTCCAATCCCCTGCCTTTCACGAATGTACAATTTGAAAGGCTTCTAAATTGGACAATCATAGCACAGAAGCTGAAACCAGCTTTTCCTTCAAGGTATAAAATGCTCCCTACAAGCCCTTGTCCATTTGAAAGGTTCCGAGTCCAGTCCTTTCAAAGAGTCATACACAGAGTCATAGTTGCTGCTTTTCAAGTGTGCAATTTGCAAAGTAAATCTTGCCCCAGCAGTGGAATAGGGCAGTCTGGCATGTTGAGAAAACTATGTACAACCTTTTGATCCCCAAGCTGGCATTCCAGGGGTTGAAGGAATGCCTGTTTTGTAATTGTCCTGCCACTCCAGTAACTGTTACTGCATCTGAATTTTTATTGGGTAATTTTGTATTCAGCATTGAGAATGTAGTTCCCACGTCTTCAAGGAAATCAATTGGCATCAGAATCTCCTTGCCCTTTTCAGTATTTATCAGTAAGGATTTTCATCTACATTTTCCCTTTTGAACTTTTGGCACTCCTTTCTCCAGTGGACCTCCTCCATGCAATACACACATTGATTGGTGCCTCGAGGCCCTCTCCTTTTTTCTTTAGGATCTTGCCTCTTCTGGTCTTGCCAACCTGTTTCTAAGAACACTGTGGTCTGCTTTATCTTCCTTTCTTCTTGAGCATTGCAAACTTTAAAGGCTATGTTTGTTAGCTGAAAGGGATTCATTCCCAATGCCTCATCTAAACTCTGGAGTTTCCCTCTAATATCCAGGGCATTTTGCCCAATACAATTCATGTTCACTATCCGCACACCTTCGGGTGTCTGTGGCTCAGCATCAGTGTGCTTCCTATAGGCCTGATAAATCCTTTCTAAAAATTTGGAAGGGTCCTCCTTTGGTTTTTGTTGAAGGGCCTGTATCATTTCAGGATCTTTTCCTTAGGTGCCCCTTTCTTAAGCACTTCCAGTATGCACTTTCTGTAATGTTCCAGGAAGGCTACGTCTCCACTATTTGGATTCCATTAAAGCTCTGTCAACAGAATTGCCCCAGCTTGGTTGGAAGTCCCATTAGGGTTCCCTCGGTGGAGATGTTGGGCCTCTTCATTAGCCTTGTTTATAACCAGCTGTCTCTCATCTGTGGTTAACAAGATGTTAAGGAGGGCCTGTACATCTGCCCAGTTTGTGTGAGTGGCAAAAAAGAGGTGATAAGATCTGCCATTCTCTGAGGATCATCCCTAGATGAGGGGTTGGAATTCTTCCAATCTAGTAAGTCCGAAGTGGAGAACAGAGTATGAGCCCAATAGTAGCCAGTGTGCTGAACTTACTGATTTGTTCCACCTATAGGATATTGCCTCAAAGGGGGCTGCCTTGCTCTGAATAGGGAGGCTCCCTGGCCAAATTGGGTGCCCTGACAGGTCTTTGAGGAGGAGACTGATTTATCATCCTACAGGGGTGGGGCTGTTGGTTCTCTGCATCTTATTTCAGAGGTATTAGCAGTGCCAGTGGTGATAGAGAGGTTCTCTTGCTACTAACCCCAATTCCCCTGAGTTCTGGGAATTAATGAGGCTTATTTCCTCATTCTCCTACATCTTACTACCAGGAAGAGATTTCAAGTCCTTGGCCCTTCTCTGCACCATGCAGGGGACCTCTGTCTCTGGTGTAATCCTATTACTCAATCACATAAAGGCCTTGGCATTTAATGGATTTCATCCCATTTGTGTAACTGTTGGCAACACTGTTCCAATTGCATAATGATACAGCAATCTAGGGAACC
>PVKM010020486.1:0-23328 GCA_004027735.1 Carollia perspicillata | reverse complement strand
TGCCGAGGAGCACCGACACAGGGAAGCGTGATTCACTGGGGGCCATTAGTGCAATAATTTACCACACTCTCCTCGTTAAATAGGAAAGTTCAAATATATTTTTCTAAAAACAGTATTCTAAATGTTTCTCTGGACTGGAAAGAACATAGAGAATCCACAGAGCCCTAAACAAAGTACAAACATAAACCTTGGGAGACTAGTAACCTCTAGATCTGTCTTTTTCCCTAGGATTTTCTGCCAACACTGGAGAACTTAACTTAATAACTACATGGGACATGGGGAATAGAAGGCAAAGCTGGGGTTGCAGAAAGCAGGGAATCAAACGTGAGACCCTTCCACAAAGCTGGGACCCAACCGTCAGTGTAAGGTGAAAGAGAAAAAACGATCTTACTACAAAAAGGCGGCAACAAAAACTTGCATGCATGTCTTGTCCTCGGTGCTCAGTGTTGTGAAAAAGAATCATCTGAAAATCTGTAACCACAAACTGAACATCACATGGGTTCACAGAGTTTTTTGAAAGGAAAAATGCAAGCTGATGATGTTATTTAAAGTGATCCCCTGTTGTTAGGCCCCTACTTGGCTGAGAGTTGCAAATGTCAATCTTCCCTGGAGAAATTCAAACTCAATCCAGGCCTCCAAGAATTCCTACAGATGAAGTTCCAACAACAGTGAGAAACTCAGTGTAAAATTAAATCGCAAAACGTACTAAAAGGCAAGGCATCATTTGTGAGAACCAGCAGAAGAAACAGAAGGCAGAAGCAGAGCCTTTACACATTCAGGTGCTGGACTGTAAGGCACAGACTTTGAAGTACCTAACGAAGTGTAACATGTGACATGGACCGAAGTGGGTCTCCTCCCTAGAACTGACTGCTTCCAGCCCTGACCTCCAGTGTGACCGTGTGTGGAGTAAGGCAGTAACTCAAGTTGAATGAGGTCACAGGGGTGGGCCCCTGACAGGGTTAGTGTCCATGAGAAAAGACCCCGGAGAGCTTGCTCTCCCTCTGCTGTCTGAGGACTCCTTGAGAAGGTGCCATCTGGAAGCCAGGAACAGAGCTCTCACCAAGACCCTGACCATTCTGGTATCCTGATCTTGGACTTCCTGCGTCCAGGCTGTGAGAAAATACATTTCTGTGGTCGAAGCCACCCAGTCTGTGGTGTTTTGTTATGGCAGCCTGAGCTAATAGAGTATGTTTAAATAAATATAAGACACGCTTAAAATATGAGCATGGGATAACTGGGCAGAACTGAGAAAAGTTTACATAGAAATTCTCAAAATTAAAATTTTAGTAGTTGAACATAAAAAAACACATTTGAAAAATGAGTTCTACCACTGAAGATAGGATTGGTGCACTGGATGAATTTATATGGAATATAAAGAGACCGAATATATGAGAGGTTAATAAGATAGTGTAGATATACAGGGGTAGGCAAAATTAGGTTTATAGTTTATATGGGAAAAGACATGCAGGTTATGATATGACAATAGCTTTATTAACTCAAAAGTACGGCACAATGGCACAGTAACCTTCCGTTGCCCGCCCCTGCAGTGAGAAGCCTAGCACATGTCTCACCATAGTCCCTGAAAGAGAATGCGGATGGGAAGATGGGGACCCTTACACATCGCTGGTGGGAGTGTGAAATGGTACGGTGATGTTGGAAACCAGTTTGACAGTTCCTCAAAATCTTAAACATTGAGTTAGCATCTGACATAAAAATTTCACTGCTACATATTTAAACAGTAGACATAAAAACATACATCCCCATAAAATTATATACACAAATGTTCACAACAGCATATTTATAATAGCTTAAAAGTGGAAACAGCCCAAATGATGAATAGATAAATAAAAAGTGGCATATCCATGAAGTAGAATACTATTTGACAATAAAAAGAAAAACAGTATGGCTGTATACTGCAACATGAATGAATCTCAAAAACATTATCATAAGTGAAATAAGCTGCTAACAGATGACCCTCTATTGTAGGGTTCTATTTGTAGGAAATGCCCAGAATAGGTAGATCTATAGGAAAAGAAGGTAAGTTAGTGGTTTGCTAGGACTAGGCAAGAGCAGGTGGAGTAGAGATGGAGAGTGACTGCTAACAGGTACAAAGATTCTTTGGGGAGTCAAGTGTTCCAAGATTACCTCATGGTCAAGGTGCACAACTTTAAATACACTAAAAACCATGGAACTAAACACTTTATACAAATGAGCTTTGTGGCACATTCATCACATATCAGTAAACTGTCTGAAAATAGATAATGAAGAAAATAGGAGAGAGCTGATATTCAACTTCGTAATAACTGATAATTTTCCAGAAGTTTCCAAACACCCATCTTTAATGCAGGAATTCCAATAAATCTGAAGCCCATAACTAGACAAAAATAAAAACAAATGCCATATCTAGACACAGCATCACATAACTGAAGGACACCAAAGGCAGAGAAAAGATATTTAAAGCATCCAGAGACCAAAGACACATCATGCATAAAGGAGCAATGCTGATTACTGTCCGACTTCTCAACAGCATATCTGATGGAAGCTAGGAGAGAGTATCATCTTTATTGTGCTGAGAGAAAATAAACCATAATTCTAAACCATGTGTGAATGATATTACATATTTATGTATAATATTTATATATATTCTATATTTCAGGAATGGGCTGCAAATTATTAACAACTTCAGACAGTACAAATATGAGAGACCACACCACCCACAGGCATTCACTAAAGGGAATTGAAAGGGATGTTCCTCAGCCAACAGGAAAACGAACCCATAGGGAACCCTGAGGAGCATGAAGGAATGATAAACATATTTATAAATATGTCAGTGACTCTAAACAAATATTGTAGCATTTTAAAAATACATTGTCTAATTTGCGAAGGAATACCGACTAGAATTAAGATACTGGACATCACATAAGGTGGGGGATGAGTTCCTATGTCCTAAGAGCCTTCATTTCTGGTCTTCTGACAGCCAACTCACCACGTCCAACTTAAGTTGTGAGGCAGTTTGTTTTTCAATAAGCCCACTGATTTGTCCAGATCCATTCTAACTTTCTCCCTTTAACTCCCACATTCCAACCCCCTATCTTAGCTGCTACTGGCACGTATCAGTGAGTGACTGACTAGGCCTGTTGGGGCAGTTTCTTCTTTAACTAATAAAAAGCTTAAACAAGCCCATACAAGGATCAGCTTCTTAAAATTATCTTCATGCCAAAAGTTTTTAAAAAATATTAGAATGCTTTTTTAATTCAAAACGGAAACATGTTAATTATATCTTAGATAGGAAAAAACATAAAGGAAATAAGTGTCGCTCATTGTACCATATCATAAAACTAACCACTGACAGGGGCACCCAACCTTTCGGCGTCTCTGGGCCACACTGGAAGAAGAGTTGTCTTCTTCCACACGCTGAATTCATTGCAACATGTAATCACCAAAACAAAACCCTCATAACACTTTCAGTAACTTCACGATTTTGTGTTGGGCTGCATTCACAGCCATCCTGGGCTGCCTGTGGCCCATGGGCCGCAGGTTGGACACCCCTGACTCGGCATTGTAAAAAACATTTTAAAGTGCTCATAAAGAACAACAGATAAACTAATGTAACAAATAGTTATGTTTCTACCGCTCAGAACTGAAAATGGCTAACATTTTGTCCTTTTAGACGAGGATAGATTACAAACAGAGGCCCAAATATTTTACATCTAAATATTCAAGATCTAAATCCAGTCAAGAAACTATTTAAGTGTGTCTAATTCTCCTAGACTGGCAAATATATTTTCATGACAAAAAACTATAAAGGTACTTTTTTAAAACTAAAATTTAGTAAATAACAAAGATGATTTAGTTTTAATTATTACTGTGCATGTGGAGGAGTTGCTGATCTGCTTGTTTTATTTAGATGGTTAATAAACTAGAATATATATATAATTTATGAATAAGTATGTGTTTTTCACAAAATTTATTTTCTTGCCTTCATTTCAGCAAAATCACTTATGGTGTTGCTAAAATAATATTTTTACATACTTTCTCCTCTGCTCATTATAATGCTAAATTAGACAACTCTTCTTCAGTTACTTGGCTTCTTAGACAATTTTTTGTTACGTTCAGGCGACTTCTTTTATCTAGGACACTATCATCTGGAATTATCAGTAAAATTCTTAAAATTTCAGAAACAAAATATAAATTCTACATATCATGTTTACTGAATATGATTATCTCATGAGGAGTAACCATCACAAAATATATTTAAAATATGTTAAGATTGTCATAGTGTTATCACATGATGATTCTCATAGTCTCTTAGAATATTTTCATATAATAATGTAAAGAATTGTTGCCATTCTTTATATATGTTCATCTTACAACTCTGAACACAAATCCCAAGTGATGACTTGTGTGCATGTTTTGAAAATACGTTTATGTATTTTTTGGGATTATGTGAGAGAGCTTGAGGGCGAGGTCAAGGAAGACAAGTGTTTCCTGGGTGAAACGGTGGTACTGCTTATCCTCTAAATTTTCAGCCTTTTCATCTCATGGCACACATAAACTAATTACTAAAATTCTGCAGCATGCACAAAAATATATATTTTGCTAACAGACAAAAAATAGGTATAATTTTGATTGATTGCAAAAAATAATAGTAATTACCTATCCTTTTAGCTCCAAAGTGACTTCATATAAAATTAGGTGCCTATATTTGTATATAAGGATTTCTGGTACCAAGAATTAACCAGTCAGCCCTGGCCAGATGGCTCAGTTGGTGGTAGCATCCTCCTGTACACCAAAAGGCTGCGGATTTCTGACCTGGTCAGGACACATACCTAGGTTGTGGGTTCCATCCCTGGTTAGGACACGCACGGGAGGCAGCTGCTCCATGTTTTCCTTTTCTCCCTCACATCTCTCTCTCTCTCTCTCTCTGTCTCTCTCTCTCTTTCTGTCTGTCTGTCTCTCAACAATGAGCATGTCCTCAGTTGAGGATAAAAAATATTTTAGAAATTAACCAAGTAGAGGCAACCTGACTCTGCTACATGACCAGTAAGACGCACCTCTATTATATGACCTATAAACTTAAGGTTCAAGACTGGGTATGCACACCGGACCGCTATTGTTGAGTTGGCTGTCATCGTTTGTTTTATTTGACCAATTAAGGAAAAAGAATTCAGTGGCCCTGACTAAATAGTCAGGTATTGCATGTTTCAAAAATTCTTGTGGCACACCCATGGAGCACTAGCTGAAAATCTCTATTCTAAATGAAGGAAACAGAAGATTACGAATCAATGCAGAACTTTTTTGATGTTTTTTTCCAACCACATTCTCTCTTTCACCTAAGCAGCCACCACCATTATTAGTTTGGTGTAGATATTGCTAGGTATCTTTCGTATGTATTCATAGATAATATTTGTATTGCTTTTTTGGAGCGTTTTTAAATTCTTACACATGACATAATACTATGTGTCATTTTCTGAAACTTGTGTTTTGAAATTAAATTTCTGAGATACAGCCATGTTACATGTAGGATCTATTTCATTTCTGTTTAATGTAGATTATATCATATTATCATGTCTTATTTATCCAATTTTGTATTGATGAAGCTTCTTCAACTTGATTTTTTTAAATATAATTATGTATTTATCTTGAAGACCATTCACACCAATACCGAAAGCTCTTCATTATCCATTTTAAATGCTGCATATTTCATTTTGTGGATGTAGCTTCTTGAATGACTATTTAGAATATCACAATAAATGACCCGTGGACATACTCTATTTTGTATTTATGTGTGTATATCTGCAAGATATATTCTCAGAAGTGGGGTTACTAGGCCAAAAGATATGTACATTTTTAGTTTTAATAGATATTGCCTAGTAACTTTCCACAA
The DNA here is from genome assembly GCA_004027735.1 of Carollia perspicillata. NCBI lineage: Eukaryota > Metazoa > Chordata > Mammalia > Chiroptera > Phyllostomidae > Carollia > Carollia perspicillata. The sequence continues at coordinate 17,441 of PVKM010020486.1, read as the reverse complement.
AGGTTGCAGCAATTTATATGCCCATTAACAATATAAAAATTTCTATTTCATCCTTAAAAATTAAACTCTTTATCTTAACTAATGTAATAGATTTTAAAAATGATTATCTCCTTGAATTTTTTATTAGTAATTTTAAGTAATATGTTCATATGTTTTATAGCCAGCTGTTTCTTTGTAAATTGTTCATATCCTTTGCCTGTTATTCTATTGGGTTGTTGGGTTTATATTCTAGTTAATGTGCAGGAGTTTATTACATATTAAGGGAATTAACCCTTTGTAACTGTGGTTGCAAATACATTTTTCCCAAATCTTTATTTCTCTTTTGACTTTATGATGGCTTTTGTGATAGATACTATTTTAATGAACCACACATCCATTTTTTATAGTTTTGTTTGTTTCTTGTTTGTTTGGTTTGTTTTTTATTTTTATTTTGGTTTGTTTGTTTGTTTGTTTGTTTGTTTGTTTGTTTAAGATGGGGAAGGGAAAGAAAAAGAGAGGGAGAGAAGCATCCATGCAAGACAGAAACACTGATGAGTTGCCTCTCCTACACACCCAGGTGTGTGCCCTGACCTGTAATAGAACCAGCAACCTCGTGTTTTGCGGGACAGTGCCCAACCAGCTGAGCCACACTGGCCGGGGCTGGCTTTTGTGTTTTATAGCATTTTTAGGAAGGCCTTCCCCACTATTTTTAATTTTTTATATATATTTATATATGTGTGTGTGTATATGTATATATAGTTATGTGTGTGTGCGTGTGTATACACAGAGGGTGGGGTAAAAGTAGGTTCACATTTGTGAGTAAAGGAAACAGAGTTTATTCTTGAATTAGTTATTAAATATTATATTATTTTCTATATATAACCTATATATATAGGTTTTTTTTGCTTTTTTAAAAGTGCCTTTATTGAGATACAGCCTATATATAGTTTTAAAATATATAGCTTATATATTATACTTTATAATTATATATATAGTTTTAGTTTTTGTGTGTAAAGATTTGATCTATCCAAAATTCATTTGGTGTATAAGGTAAGAACTCAAGTTAGTTTTCTTCCCAGGCGGCCACATCCTTGTTCCAATAACACATAGTTAAATAGTTCTTGTTTTACCTACTGGTATGTAAATGCCATTTTATAATGTGAATTTCCACATTTGTCAATCAATTTCTGAGTTCTTTATCATTAGGATACTGATCAGTTTGTGTATTCCTACACAAATGCTACATTATTTAAATTACTATAGATTTATATAGATTTGTGTGTGAGGGATTTTTTCCTATTGAATTGTAACTTAACATACCATAAAGTACACAAATCTTAATGTTACAGCTAAAACGAAGGTTTACTTATACATAAACCCATCTAAAGACCACTTGGAACTGAATATAGAATAATTCCAGTACTCCCGAAGTGTATTTTATACTCCTTTCCTGCCAATACCCTCAAAATGTAACCACTATCCTGATGTCATTATTTTTTAAAGATTTTATTTATTTTTAGAGAGAGGGGAAGGGAGGGAGAAAGAGAGGGAGAGATACATCAGTATTTGGTTGCCTCTTGCACACCCTTAACTGGGGACCTGACCCACAACCCAGGCATCTTCCCTGACTGAGAATCGAACCAGCAACTTTTCAGTTCACAGGCTGGCACTCAGTCCACTGAGCCACATCAGCCAGAGCTGATGTCAATTATCATTGATTATCTTCTCCTGTTCTTGAGTTTCACACACTGGTATATGGAATCATACAAGATTTCCTCTTTCATGTCTGTTTATTAGCTCAGCATTGTATTACAAAGATTTACTTACTTCATTGTGTTAAGCAATAATTAGTACTTTTTCATTGCTATGTAGAATTCCATACTATGGAAAACCAGAATTTATTGATCTGTTTCACTGTTGACATATAGTCATGTCCTTTCTGGTTTGGGGATAGTGTGAATGATCTTGCTTTTAATATCCTTGGACATATTTTTGATGGATATAAGCAATTATTTCTGTTGGGTATATGCTCAAGGATTGAATTGCTAGGTCCTAGAGTCTAAGTTTATTCAGATTTTATAGACACTTTCAAACAGTTTTCACTGGGGATTATAAAAATTTAAACTTCCTCAATAATGTATGAACATTTCAGTTAGTCCACATTAGCATCAACACTTATATCCACTGTCTTTTTGGAGAGGGGTCTAGTAATATCTGATTATAGTTTTAATTTCATTTCCTAGATTATTGATGATACTGTACAACTTTTTATTTATTTACTAGAGATTTGATCCTCTTTTTGTGAGTTTAAATTTTAGCTCATTTTTTTGGTGAAATTCATCTAAACTTTTACTTAGTGATTTGCCAGATCATACTATATATTCCATAGAGGATTCCTTTGATGGATATGTACACTACATTTTGCATTTTTACTCACTCAATGCATGGTTCAATAGGAAATATTTAACAAGCTCCAGTTTATTACTGGGTTAGCCCAAAAGTTTGTTTGTATTTTTTCCATAAGATGGCCCTAGTGGTGCTTACTGTAGTTGTCTTTAACTTCATTCGGAGCAATTTTGATAGACTGTATTGTGACAGCTGTCATATTAGTGTGTATTTAAAAAAATCAAGATTGGTGAATTTTTATGTAGCCATTTTAATATTGAAAGTGGAAGAAAATAGGCAACTTTTTTGCTTGTTGTACTTATTATCTCAAGAAAGGTAAAAACACAATTGAAATACAAAAAAAAAAAGATTTGTACAGTGTATGGAGAAGGTGATGTGTCTGATTGAACATGTCAAAAGTGCCATGTGATGTTTCGTGCTGGAGATTTCTCATTGGATGATGCTCCACAGTGGGGTAGACCAGTCGAAGTTGATAGCGATCAAATCAAGACATTAATTGAGAACAATCAACACTATAACATGTGGGAGATAGCCAACATACTCAAAATATTCAAACCAAGCATTCAAAATCACTTGCACCAGCTTGGTTATGTTAATCACTTTGATGTTTGAGTTCCACATAAGTTAAGTGAGGAAAACCTTGACTGTGTTTACACAAGGGATTCTCTACTTAAATGTAACGAAAATGTTCCATTTTGAGAACAAATTGTGACAGGCGATGAAAAGTGGATACTTCAACATGGAACGGAAGAGATCATCGGGCACGCAAAAGGAACGGCTGGCAACCACACCGAAGGCCAGTCTTCATCCAAAGATGGTGTTGTGTGTATATATTATGAGCTCCTTCCAGAAAACCAGATGATTAATTCCAACAAATATTGCTCCCAATTTGACCAAATGAAAGCAGCACTCCACAAAAAGCATCCAGAATTAGTCAACACAAAATGCACATTCTCCCATCACGATAATGTAAGACTGCATATTTCTTTGATGACCAGGCAAAAACTGTTACAGCTTGGCTTGGAAGTTCTGATTCATCCACCACATTCACTAGACATGCACCTTCAGATTTCCATTTATTTCAGTCTTTACAAAATTATCTTAATAAAAAAATTTTCAGTTACCTGAAAGACTGCAAAAGTCGCCTGGAACAGTTCTTTGCTCAAAAAGATAAACCGTTTTGGAAAGATGGAATTATGAAGTTACCTGAAAGATGGCAGAAGTTAGTGGAACAAAACATTGTTCAATAAAGTTATTGGCAAAAATGAAAATTGTCTTATTTTTACCTTAAAATCAAATGAACTTTTTGGCCAGTCCAATATATTTTCCTTCTGAGTGGTTATAATTGATGCTATGTTTCTAATTTCATTTTCTAATTTCATTTTCTAATTTCATTTTTTTCACTTGTAGTCTGTGGAAATACAATCAATTTTTCTGATTTGATCTTGTGTCCTGTGACCTTGCTGAGGTCACATTAATTTTAGGAGTTTGCTTTTTTCCTTGTTGTTTTTAAGATTCCTTGGAATTTTATGAGTAGATCATTATGTTATCTGAAAATAGGGACTGTTTATTTCTTCCTTTGCAATTTGTGTGCCTTTTATTTGCTGTTACTACCTTATTGTGTTGGGTAGACCTTCCAGTATTATGTTGAACAAGAGCAGTAAGAGCAAATATCCTTGTCTTGTCTTGTTCTTGAATTTAGAGGGAAAGCATTCGGTCTGCCACCATTAAGTATGTTAACCAGACAGTTTCTTACAGATGCTCTTTATCAAGATGAGGAAGATACTTTTATTCCTAGTTTGCTCAGTGTTTTTATCATACACAGAAAGTGAAACTTGTCAAATATTTCTTTGTGCAGCAATTGATATGATCGTGTGGTTTTCTTTATTGACCTGTTAATAAGGTAGATTACATTGATTGATTTTTTAATATTGAGACAGTTTATATGTTTTAAATTTTTCTCTACAATGTATTATACTTGTCAACCTAGACATCTTAAACATCTTTCTTCAGATCTATTCCTTTGTCTTTGATGCTTTTGCTTGTAAATAGTGTTACTTCTTTATGTTCATTTTCTAAATATTTATGGGGATGTAGAATAAAATTGTTTTTAACATTGACTTTGTATCCAATAACTTGCTAAATTTACTCATTTCAATAGTTTTTTCTGTAGATTCTTTTAAATTTTCTATGTACTCAATCATGTTTTTATGAATAAGAACCATTTTAGTTTTTTTTTTTTACCCTATTTTTATTGTTTTTTCTTGCCTTTTTGTATTGGTTAAAATCTCCACTACAAAACTGTATAAAAGTGGTGTTTTATTTCTGAAATCAATGGGAAAACATTCACTATTTCATTTTGAGTAAGATTTCAACTATAGATTTTTGTGGGTTTTTTCTACATGCAAAATTCAGAATCAATTTTTCAAATATTTTTTGGCCCTTTCATGCATTATTAAGACTTACTCAGGGGCCAGTTAAGAAAAACCTAACCAATAACAAATAAATAATTTACTTTTTTTCCCCAATCTCATGAGGATACTTGAAATACAGTATTTACTAATAAAGACAACCAAAATTCTGCTTTTACTTTTATTAGCATTTATTTGGTGCTGAATTTACTCCTGGGCCATAAGTGTTTGTTTCTTTAGCTTCTTCGGAGACATCTTTTTCTTCTGTGCAACCTCCTTTCCTGGTTTAGGGACGATCTGCTCTTTTTCAGTAGGATCCTCTCAGAGTGGCAGGGAGAGCTCCTGTGTGGGTTCATCCGCCCGCCCGTGAGCACTGTAAGTTCTGCACTGCATCTTGGGAGCTTTGTTCACCTGAACGTGCTCAACGGCCAGAGAATCTACATCTGCACCCCTAAGTTCAGCACTACTGACTGAATCTTTAAGTGTGTGCGGTAAAAATTCAGTACTTTTTTTGGGCCATGGACCCTGAGTCCAGCCCAACTGTGTGGCCTGAGCACACCTACCAACTCCACCATTGTAACAATGAAGCGACACATATTTCTTCTGTAAAGTGACATGCATCAGTTACTTGGTGGCTTTTCAGATATGCATACCTTTGATAACCAGGGCAGTTTCACAAGTGTTCTTAAAGTGAGCGCCAAGATTTGGACCTCTTGATTTGCAGAATTTTGTGAGGTTTACGGGATCAACTGAATACTGAACTATTTTCAGGTCACTTGAAGCCACTTATGGGAAGAACTAAAAGTAATCCACTTTTTTTCTGCTAAAAATGCTTTATTTATTTATTTTTAAAGTAATTCACTTTAGATTATGATTGAGAATGTAGCAAATATTTAAATAAAATGTTTAAACCAAAGTGAAATTTAGATAGAGAAAAATACACAGGCCTTAAGTATATAATTAAATTAATTTTAATATACTCATATATCCAGATTTAAAACGTTTTTACACCCACCGCCATTGTTATCTTGCCTCTTTCCTGTCTCTACACACAGCGTATAGGCAACCATTGTTCTGATTTCTGTCATGGTTTTAGTTTTGCCTGTTCCGAAATTTCACCTGCATGGAATTGCAAAGCATGTGTTCTTTTGTGTTTGCTTTGCTTGTGTTTTGTTCAGCAAAATATTTTTACTATACCATACATTTTTATTTATTCTTTTACTTAATGAAGACTTAAGCTCTCTCTTGTTTGGGGTATAATAAATTAAACTACTGTAAACATTTCCATACAGGTCTTTGTGTGATCCTACGTTTTAGTTTCTGTTAGGATAATACCTAGGACAGGAACTTTGTTGAGTTAGAGATTAAGTCTGTGTTTGACTATATAAAAAACTTCAAAACAGTTTATAATAGTAGTAGTGCTGTTTTCCATTACCACTGGCGATATGAGTTCCAAATGTTCCATATCCTCAACAGTGTTCAGTGTTAGTCTTTTAAAATTTTAGCACCCTCTTTCTCTCTCTCCCTCCCTCCCTCCCTATCTCCATCTCTCTCTTCCTCTCAATAAATTCTTCATCAGATTAAGGAGGTCCTCTTCTATTCCTATCTATGAGATTGAATCTATTGAGACATTTGTGTAATCCTCATTCATTTTTTAATGTGGTGGCTTATGTTAATCGATGTCTTAACACATTTATTGGAACACAATTTATGTCCCTTAAATTCACCATTTGAAATGCACAGTGTGATGAGTTCTAGGAATTGTACTTGTTGTGCCACCATTACCACAAACCATCACCCCAAGTTTCTTTGTCCCCTTTGCACTTCATTTCTATTCTTTTTTTTTAACTTTTTTATTGATTATGCCATTACAGTTCTCCCATTTCCCCCTTCATTCCCCTCCACCCTGCCAACCCCCTCCCACCCACACTCCCCCTCTTTAGTTCTTGTCCATGTATCATAAGTTCTTTAGCTTCTACATTACCCACACTACTCTTGTCCTCTCCCTGTCTATTTCTATTCTATTTCCACTTCATTTCTATTCTTATCCAGATTCTAGGCAACCTCTGCAGTGCTTTCTGACTGTATAACTTTTTTAGTTTCAGAAATCTTATATAAATGGAATAATGAAATAGGCGGCCTTTTTTTTTTGTCTCCTTTCCTGAATGGCAAGGAACTGAGGCCTCCTGCCATCAACCACCTAAACAAACCGTCTTCAAATCCATCTGATCGCCACCAAACCTCAGCTGACTTCTTGACTGCAGCCTCAGGAGAGACTCTGAGATCCAAAGCTATGCATCTGAGCAACTCTCAAACTCCTGAGCCATAGTAACTACGAGGAAAATACTATTTTTCAACCGTTAAGTATTAAGGTCATTTATTATTCAATAATAGATACCTAATAAATACACTTGCATTCCTGGAACAAGTGTAATTATCCTTTTTACATATCCCTGAATTCAATTTGCTATTATTTATATGGAATTATTGCATTTAATGTCATGAGAGATAGTGATCTATAATTTTCCTTCTTGTAATGTCCTTTTCAGATTTTGTTATCAAGATTGTACGGACTCATAAAATGTGTTGGTAAGTGTGCTTACATTTTTATGATCTCAAGGAATTTTTGTAAAATTAGTAATATTTCTTTATTGTGTTTTAGAAGAATTCAAGAGTGAAAACATTTAAACCTGAGGCTTTACTCTTGAGAAAGTTTTACAGTTACAAATGAAATTTTTTATAGATATGGAACTCTTCAAAATTTCTGTTTTTTACTTCAGGTGTGTTAACTTTTGTTTGTACAGGAAGTTATCCATCTTACTAGAGTTGTCAAATTCATTGCTATAGAGTCACTCCCAATATCTTTGTATTATAGAACTGTAGAATTCTTAAAATGTTTAAGTTTGTGTTCTTTCTCATTTTTCCATTAATCTTTCTATGTATTTATTGATTTAAAAAAATTTTAAAGAACTTTAGACTTTACTGTGTTTATCTATTACATGTTTGCTTCCCATTTTATTAATTTATGCTCTTTATTGACTTCTTTCTATTTTATTTGGATTGATTTTCTGTTGTTTTTCTAGCCTTAAAAGTTGGAAACTTACAATCATTTCCAACCTCTTTTTTTTTTTTTTTGGTAATACATACATTTTAAAATTCTCTCCAGGCCTACATTTTCTATATGTAGTGTTTTTTTGCTATAATGAGTTTGAAATATTTTCTAATATTATTGTTATTTCTGAACCATGGACTATTTTTTCATTTTAATGAAATACTTTTTAAAAATTGATTTGAAGGAGAGAAAAGGGGAGAGAAAGAGAGTGAGAGAGAGAGCATGGTTTGTTTTTCTACTTAGGTATGCATTCATTCTTGATTCTTGTATGTGTCCTGACCAGGGATAAAACCCACAACCATGGCATATCAGGACGGTGCTCTAACCAGCTGAGCTAACCCGGCCAGGGCACTCATGGGCTATTTAAAGGCGTGCTTAATTTTCAAATATCTGGGCATTTTCTAATAATCTTTTGTAAAATTGATTTAAAACCTAAATTGACCATGTTCAGAGAATATATTCTATATTCTTGCTATGCAAAATGTGGAGCCCAAAACCATCAGTATTTGGGAGTTTGTGGGCAATTCTAAATCTACATTTTGTCAAGATCCTGGTTGATATTTATGCTGGTTAAAGTCTGAAAAGCACTATTCCATATTATTTCAGTTTTTTGAAGTATGTTCAGACTTGCTTTATGATCCACCATGTAGTCTGTTTTGGTGTATGTTCCCTCTGCATTTGAAAATAATGCACATTATGTAGTACTTTGGTGTGTTATTCTATAAATGTCTGTTATGTTATGTCAAAGTGGTTAATCATACATTTCAAATCTTTTATATCCTTACTGACTTTTTGTTTGCTGTTCTATAATGTCTTAAAATGAGCTTGTTAAAATTTCCAACTGTGATTGTGGATTGCTATAGTTTTCTTTTAGTTCTATTAACTTTTGCTTTAAATATTTTGAAACTGTGTTATTAGGTATGTGCATATTTAGAATTTTTTAATCCTCCTGTTTACCTTTTTATATCACAAATTTCCTCTTTACCTTTAGTAATACTTTTTTCCTTAGTGTCCTATTTTATGATATTTATATATCTATATCTCTGTCCGTACCTATGTATGTATTTATGATATATGTTTATATATATTAGCTTTCTTTGGATAGTATCAATATTTGCATCTTATGTCATTTTTCCTTTTTCTTTCAATATATCTTAACTTTATATTTAAAAGTGTTTTGTGTAAACAACTTATATCTGATCTTTGAAAAACCCAGTCTTTTATTATTTATTATTTAGCTATGTTTTTTTAATTTATTTATATGTAATGTACATATGCTTAGTAATATAATTAAGTCTACCCTCCTTCTATTTATTTATTTTTTAATTTATTTTTTATTATATGTTTTCCATTACCATTTGTCCTCCAGCTACCCCTCCCCCCATCCCACAGTCACCACACTGTTGTCCTTGAACCTGAGTCCTTTTTCTTTTTTGCTGGATCCCTCTACCACCAACCCGGCTACCAGAGCTGTCAGCCTGCTATCTATTATTTATTTTCTATTTGTCCCTACTATTTTTTTTATTTCTGTTATTGCTCCTTTCTTGCCCTCTTTTGGGCTAACAGAATATTTTAATTTTTACCTTTTTAACTCTATTAGCTTTTGAGTCATAATATATCCCCTGATTTATTAAAGTCTACCTTAAATCAGTATTATTACCACTTTCTGCATAAGGCAATAAATTTACAACAGTTTAATTACACTTGTCTCCTCATCATTTGTGTTGTCTTCTCACATTTATTACTACTTATGTTTTAATCCCCACATCACATTATATCGTTGTTTTTCTAAAATCATTTATATTACCTACATATTTATCCTTTCCGGGGTTCTTTATTCCTTTAATTGCATGGTTCAATCTGGGGTCATTTTCATTCAGTCTAAAGAATTCCCCTCAGTCTTTCTTATTGTGCCAAGTCTCTCATGACAAAGTTTCTCATGAGAAACTTCTCATGAGAAGGTTTTGTTGGTTTAAATTTTTTTTGTCAGAATTTTGAAGGATATAATTCTAAGGTGGCAGATTTCTTTAAAATTTTGAAATTCTGAGGATGTCATTCACTGTCATATCTTCCATAATTTCTGCCAAAAAGGCAACTGAGTTTTACTGTTTTTCTTTGAGGGCGATGTGCCTTTTTGCCCTCTATTTGCTTGTATTTTTCTTATCCTCTTTGCTTTTCAGCTGTTTGTTTATATTTGTTTGTTTATTTTGCCTTTATTGAGGTAGAATAGACAAATGAAACTATACTGTGTCAGTTTGATTTTAGATACAGTTTTGTTTATATTTATCCAACTTGGAGTTTAAAAAAGCTCTTTGGATCTTTGGTTTGATGTATTTCATTAGGTCTGGAAATTTAGGAGCTAGTATATCTTCAAATATTGTTTCTGTTCCTAACTCTTTTTGTCTGCTTCCGGGATTCCAATTATATATGTGTTAGAGCTTCACGGTGCTTCCCTTATACTCTTTTCTACAATTTCGAGCTTTTTCCCACTCTGAACTTCAACCTGCATATTTTCACTTCTAGTTCATTCATCTTCTTTTTGCTTCATTCTTGTCTGCCCTTAAACACATGCATTGAATCCTTCATTTTAGTCATGATTTATGTTATTACCTCTAAAATTTCCATTTGACATTTTTAAATAATTGGAAGTTGTTTGTTGAAATTTTCTATTTTTTTACATGTGTTAGTCATAATTATTTAAAATGCTTTTTTGATAACTCCATAATCTAATTCACTGTGGACCTTTTGCTCCCATTTAGGCGACCTCACCTTCTACACCATTGACATTACCTAACTAATATCTACGGTTTAAAAGTATTCTTTACTCTGACCCTAAAAGCACAGATAGCACAAGTAAACACCGTTCAATGGGCTACATCAAAACTGAACACCTCTGTGCACCAAAGGACACAGTCAACAGTGGAAAAGAAACCGAATGGTAGAAACATTTGCAAGTCATATTTCTCTGATAAGTTAATGTTCAGAGTATTTCAAGAACTCCTAAAACTCAACAACAAAAAAACAACCTGACTGAAAAATGGACAAAGTACTTGAATGAACATTTCTCTAAAGAAGATTATAAATGACCAACAAAAACCTTTAAAAATGTTCAACACCACTAATCATTAGGAAAATGGAATTAAAACCCACAATGAGAAACCACCTTATACCCATTAGGATGGCTACCATTAAAAAAGCAGAAAATAACAAGAGTTGATGGAATTGAAGAGAAATTGGAGCCATTGTGCACTGTTGATGGGAATGTAGAATTGTACAGCTGCTGAGGAAAACAGTGTGGCGGTTCCTCTGAAAGTAAAACACAGACTTACCATATGATCAAACAATTTCACTTGTTAGTATACCATGTATATGCAGAAGAATTAAAATCATGGTCTCAAAGAGCCATTTGTACACCGATAGTCATAGCAGCGTTATTCACAGTAGCCAAAAAGGTGGAAGCCACCCAAGTGTCCATTGACAGATGAATGGAAAGACAAAATGTGGTGTATGTATACAATGGAATAGTATTCAGCCTTAAAAAGAAGGAAGTTCTGACAGATGGTACAACATAGATAAACCTTAAGAACATTATGCTAAGTGAAATCAGCCAGTCTCAAAAAGACAAATCAAATTCCACTTATAAGAGGTTCTTAGAATAGTCAAATCCACAGACAGAAAGTAGGATGGTGGTTGCCAGGGCTGGGGGGAGGGAGGAAAGGAAGCTGGAAATTTATTTAATGAATATAGAGTTTCAGTTTTGCAAGATGTAAAGAGTTCTGGAGGTTGATTGCACAACAATGTAAATACATTTAACACTATGCTGTACACTTAAAAATGGTTAAGATGGTAAATTATATGTTGAGTATATATTACCACAATTAAAAAATTAAAACATTTAAAAAGTTAAAATTAAAATATTTTTTTAAGTTTTGTTTAATATATTTGTTGCATGCAAGGTCAGGGTTTAATAGAGGCTTTCGGCACACAGGAAACTGGAGGGTAACAACATGGTTTTAAAATGTGTTCAGGTAAATTAACTGAGAGGGGCTTAAATGTGAGATCATCTGCATTCTTGGATAAATCCAAATTAAGCATGTTGTTTTATTTTTAATAAAATCTGTATTCAGTTTGCCCATTTTTAAAGGATGTTGAGTCTAATTTGTTGGATAAATGTGCATAATTGTTTTCTATACCATACTTGTCTAGTTTAGGTATCAATGTTTTATTACACTCTTAAAACAAATTCAACATCTTATAATCTTTTCCTCTTTTTAAAAAAGTTTATATAAAAAGGTTCTCTCTCTTTTGATAAACTTCAGTCAAAACACATGGTGCTTTTAGTGTGAAAGGTATTTGGCTATTGTTCAGTTTCGTGAATAATAGTCTGTCCAGGTCTTCTACTTCTTTTGGAGTCAATCTTTGCAATATAGTTTACTAGACTGGTAATTTCATTTGACTTTTATTTTATTGAGTTTATCGGGATGACATTGGTTAATAAAATTATATAGCATTCAGATGTACAGTTCTATAATACATCATCTGTATATTGTATCGTATTCACCACCGCAAGTCAAGCCTTCTTTCATCACCATTTATCCCCCTTATACCTGCCTCCAACCCCCTTTCTCTCTGGTAATCACCATGCTATTATCTGTGTCTATGAGTTTTTTTGTTTTTTTTAATTCCTTCTCTTTTTTCACCCACCTTCGCATAAACTGGTTTACCATATTCTCCTATGATCTAAAAAGTATCTAGTATAACAAGCACTCTTCTTGTTTTAATTATACAGTCAGGTTCCAGAGTTTCAAAATAGTTTATTCAAGCACCTCTTTCTAGCTCATTTGTTGCTTTGATGAAGTAATCAACTCTTAAGAGTTTTCTGCTCCACCATTTTGCATGACATCACTCTGGTCTGGGCAGACCCTGCCTTCAAGAGGAGCTGAAGCCAGGAACAAGAGTGTCAGGCAGTCTTCTTCAGTTTTACTTTCTCGTTGGTATTTGATGTAAGGCACATCTACTAGCAATGAATATGCTTGCCTTTGTTCATATGAAAATGTCTTAACCTCAGCTTCATTTTTTAAAGATAACTTTTCGTTCCACAAGACATTTGATTAATGTTTTTTAAAAAAATATTTTAGTACCCTGAATATTTCATTTCATTGTCTTGTGGCCTCCACTCTTTCTGATAAGAAGTCAACAGCCATTCTTACTGGTGTTGCCTAGACCATGACCAGTAGTTTTTCTCTTCCTGCTTTCAAGATTTGCTCTTTGTTTTTTAAAATTTTAACTATGATGTGTCTGGACTATGTTGAACTTCTTGGATGTGTAGGTTAATATTTTTCTTCAAATTTTGGAAAATTTCAGCCATTAATTTTTTGAATATTTTTGTACCTTTTTTCCTCCTCTCTGATACTCTCATTACATATATGATGGTGCACTTAATGATGTCCCATATTTCTCCCTCTGAGGCTCTACTTCCTTCCTTTTTCTTTTGTCCATGTTCTTCTGATTGAATAATTTGTATTGATGTATCTGTAAACTAGTGGATTCTTTCTTCTGCCAGCTCAGGTCTACTATTGAGCCCCTCTAATGAATTTTCATTTTAATTTCTATACTTTTCAACTCCAGAATTCCATTGTTTCTTAAAAAATTTTCTAGCTCTTTCATACTTTCAGTTTGATGAGACATTGTCATCATACTTCTTAAAAATTCTTTAAGTTTGGTTTCCTTTAGTTCTTTGAACATATCTGTAATAACTGCTTTAAAGTTTTGTCTGCCGATTCGACATCTGTGCCCCATCGAATGGCAATTTTTATTGTCTATCTTTTTTCCTACATATGGGTCCCACTTCCCTGTTTCTTTTTATTTTGCAGTTGTTTTTTTGAAAAGTAGACATTTTAGAATTTATATTGTAGTAACTTGTATACTCATTGCCTCCTTTTGCAGGGAGTTATTATTTATTTTCTGTGCTTCCTTGTTTGCTTATTTCTTTAGTGACTTTACTGAATTTATTATGTAAACTCTATTTCTCTTATAGTGTGCAGCCTCTAGGGTATCTACTCGTGTCCCCCCACCCTTGTTTTAATCTTTTAGCCTCAATACCTGAGGGCTACTCTTTGGTAAGTATAAGCCACTTATTGGTTAAAGGTTATGTTTAAGCTCCCTCAGCCATTGTATTCTTTATCACTTATTGTTATGTATGTGGATTGCAGTCTGCTATCACAATTCAAGAAGTTCATTTTTTGTATCATATTCAGCTAGGGACTAGTAACTTGGAAGTTTCCTCTCTGTTCACTGACGAGAGGGTGTAGTCTTGTGTACCATGCATTCTGCCCAATTGCCAAGAATGAATGTGATTTTATTTTTAAGTTTGGCTTCTTGGGTTTTGCCTCTGGAGCAGAGTAGTTTATTGTTCAGTCAGTATTTGGTTGTATTTAACCATCTTGCTCCAATGAAGCTTTTGTTGATGGGTCTGTGTGTGACTTGAGGAATGCTCCCACGTCTGCCCCATCTCCCGCTTTGATTGCCCCAGCACGGGTGCAGCCTTGATCATGCACACACACAGCCTTCTTGACCCCAGAGTTGACTGTGATCCCAGGAGGACACTTCTTGACTATCTCTTTTCCTGATTCTCTCTGTTAAACCTCTGTCTGCTCTGCTATTTGGCTTGTGTAATGGAGCTACCAGCCTCCTTTTCATCGTTCTCCACCTTATCTTCATGGTTTTTACAACTTTCTCAGGTGTGGAGTTTCTCCACTCTCTGTTCATCAGATGCCTTATGCAGACATGCAGAGTTCTTCATCTCATTGACTATGTCTTGCACTGGGCATAACCCCTGTGCCACTGCACCTGAATTGGGGGTGGAGGCTCACTTTCATTTTCATGACATCTCTGGTGTACCAGAGACACAGGGAGATGGAGGTGGACCAGGGAGTGGCAATTCCTTATCTTCTTAATTTAACCCTCCTGGTGTGGAAGCTCTGCTCTATAAGGACAGTACATGGAGTGGGATGGAGGTAATTGGAGCCCCAGTATTCTCAGCCTTCTGTACTTAGGTTAGAGTTCTATCCCATGAGTGGGAGCTGGATAGAAACAGGCAGCTCTGCTCATCTTGGTTGTGCCTTCCTAAAGGAGAGCTTCTGCAATACAAGGTTGATGGTGGGGGAGGAGGGTCGTGGTAGATGAGAAACCCTAGCAGCATGCCCTACCTAGGTTGAACCTCTGACTCCAGACTGGAAGATCGTAGAAGAGGAATTCCTCTTTTTCTTAGCTGCTTCTTTTCTGCTCTGCTGCCTGGAGTTGAACACCTGAGCTTCTATAATATGGAGCTGGGAATGAGTCAAGGAGTGGATGGTGGCTCACTTTTCTTAATAAGATTTAAATTTTCTTGAATGAATATTTCTCCATTTGCTGTATGTCTTTAGGACAACTTCCAAAGACTTTAAATTGTTATTTTCTTTAAATAGTTTTCTAGTTAAAGCCCTTTTTTTTTCTTTTTTGCTGGGGAGAGGGCCCACTGAACTCCTTAATCTGACATCTGGAAGTCCCACCCCAAAAATGACCTTTTAAAAGTGGAAACCTAACTATGATTTTTTTGCTCTGACACTATTGCTCCTCTCTAACCTAAAGTAGTTTAGTGAATTTAATGATTCCCCCTTGCTTTTAGAATAAAATCTAAAATTCCTAATCTGGCCAACCTGTATAATCTAGTTTATCTTTCTAGCATCAGTTTGAGCCAACTGGTTTCTTAATCTCTGCCCCACCCCCTCACCCCCCAGCCACACAGACCCTCTCAGTTCCCCAGATATGCCAAGCTCTCTTCTGCCGCAGGACCCACCCACACACCTTCATGTGCCTGGACAGCTGCGTCATTCCTGAAGAGCTCCACGCAGCCTTGACCAATAGCCTGATTGGTCTACTGCAGAGTCTTTACACATGAAGAATAATGGTGGATTCTCCTGCAATATAAGGTAAGGAAATAATACAGTGGGTACTAATATTTATTTTTTAATTCTCACCCCATCAGTATTTATGCAATTATTCTAAGGCAATTATGTTTTGGTCAAGGCATATAGCTACTTTTGGAGTTTGGACACACAGCTCAAGCCCATAACTCAAAGAGACAGTAGTAGGATGCTTCTTTTGGCACCTCCAGCACAAATGAGAGCTTTCCTCTCCTCTCCCTTTACAAGGTGTCGCTCTGAAATCAAATGAGGTGTCTGGCTGAGGGGAACTCGTGGAGGCCAACGCAGGAAATATGCTGACGCGTGTCTCTTTGCCATCGCCTCTTTTCATTTCACGTAATACTGTGAAAATATAGCTGTCTTCTTTACTGGCACCAGTAGACACTTAGTAAACTCCTCTTTCCATTTCTTTTCCAGCACATAGGTAATTGTTTTAGTTCCATTACATACCTCTGTGAGCTCTTTGAGTTCATTTCATTGTTTTCTAGCTCTTGCCAAGTTATCTCTGGAAAATTCCTCAATAATCTGTTTCCATTTGACTCACAGGCCCCCCAATGGCCATGCTTATGCCAGTCAGTGTGTAAATGTTATTGGTAGTATACCTGTATCAAGACAAAGAGAAACTGTGCACTCAAAGCAAAATTACTCATAATTAAAAGAAGTAGTATAACTCTCTGAGTGCCTGGACGGTGCTCAGAAGTCTTTCAGAGCCTGTGCAAATGTCACCAATACTGTTTAAAAATCCACTCTGAAATACACCCCCAAAATGGATTTTGAATGATGAATGAACAATACCTGCTTATCCTCAAGGACTAACAAAATGAAAAAATAATTTTCCAATTAAATTTTATTGCTTTCCCGTTGGGTTAATCATCACAGGTGTGGCCACGGAACGCCTCCTAACAGTATTCAGAGGGAAAGGCGCAGCATGTTGTCTTCAGCATGTGTTTCTCTCTTAACGGGGTTTCCAGGGGCTACGGACGTCCCCCCCTCGGGTGCCATTGCTTCCGCCAGTGGGGAACGAGATCTGCATCCCAAGCAACTGACTCAGAGACTTTTAGAATGCACTAGTTCACTGCCTTTAGAATGTTCTGAATTTCAGAACAACATATACAACACTCAAACACCAAAAGGGGGTACTCTCAATGGGCTTCCTGAGTTTTCTTTACTTGACCTTTTTGTTCTGTTTGTACTTAAAATTATTATTTAGTGAAACATCAAAGCCAACTCCACTCTGTCATTTATGGTGCATGCTGAATCTCACTGACTGTCACAGTGCTTGGCCCAGAGGTAGCAGTTATCAAGGGAATGAATAGATGGTTGAATGAATAAATGAATATATAAATGAATATCACATGAAACATACTTGGAAGGGATTGGAAATTGTACTTCTTTATTCTTTACACGATATTGTATTGATGATGCTATTACCATTGTCCCAATTTTTTCCCCTTAGGCCCCCCACCACCCAGTACCCCCCACTCTCAGGCAATCCTCACACCGTTGTTCATGTCCATGAGTCCTGTGTATAAGTTCTTTGCCTGCTCCCCTTCCTATGCTGTACTTTAC
>PVKM010020485.1:0-23330 GCA_004027735.1 Carollia perspicillata | reverse complement strand
GGGGATGGGGCAGGCGGGGGGGGGGGGGGGGGGGGGACTGAGGGGTGGAGACAGGAGGCGGAGCTCAGGCAGTAATGCTGGCAGTGTCCATAGAGAGGAAGAAGGGAGGGTGGGGACCCCTGCTATACAGTATTCATGCCAAAATACATTTAACCCGAATCTCATGGACAGAAAAGGAACTGACTAACCCAAAACTTGAGATATCGTACAGGATTAGGGCTTTTCAAGGGTCATGGGAGGGAAATAAGGGAAAACAAAAACAGGTTGCAGGGGTGTTCTAGATGAAAGGAAAAAAAGACATGACTACTAAAGGCCATGCAAATGGACTTCTGGAATATAAAGAAATGCTAGAAAGGGTCATTATTGGAACAGTGGGGTAAAATATTAAATACAAACTATATGTTAACTATTACAGCAAATTTAAATTTCTTGAGCTTTATCATATGAGTAGGAAGGAGAGCCTGTTTGTTTTTAGGAGGTACACACTGAAGTATTTTGGGGTAAAGTGAAATGACAACTGCAACTTTTCTATCATCCAGCAAAAACAAAACTAGAGCAAATGTGGCAAAAACAAAACTAGAGAGACAAACGTGGCAAAGCATGAACAATTGGTAAGTGAAAAGTGACATATAGAAAAGTGTTCATTGTACCAATTTTTCAATATGTCTGAAAGTCTCAAGTTTTTAAAATGAAAATTAGGAGAAGGGGAGAGTCTATGCTTAACCATAAACAACAACAAAACCAAACTTCAAGAGGAGGAGAAATCCCATCACTGGAGTACTAGTCAGAGTGTGGCCTATATCCTTGTAGTGACACAAAATGGAAGCCCAAGGTAAAAATGAGCATTTCTATAAAAAATGCATTGCATGCCGAGCCTAGAAAAAAGGGCTGGCACATTGAAAAAAGGGCATAGCACACCTGTGTGGACCTGTTTTTAATTGGGCTGCATGGAATGTGTGGCTCGGCTACTTAGGAATCATGTAACCTCTCTATCCAAAACTTTTCTCAGTTGAACATGGAAGGTAATAATAGCTTCCTCCTCAGAGGGATTCTATAAGAATTAATTAAGAAAGCACATATAAACACTTAGAAAATGTTTTGTTATGTGATAGACTCTCAGCAAGAGTTGCTATTACTGTTATTCCTATTACTACTATTATTGATATCACCATCATCATCCTCATCATCAACGTGGGGTCTAGGGAAGGTACTTCCCTTTATTCCAATAATGGGAATAATTCTGATGGTGGCTAAAATTCCCTGGGCATCTACTGTGTGCAAGGCACTTGACCAAATACTTTAATTTTAAGATGGAAAAAGTTTTTCCCCAGAGTCTCCTCATATCTGCTTTAGATGACTTAGATGATGAGATTTGGGACTTTGAGCAGATGAGAGTTAGATGAGATTTTGAATTTTGAGTTGTTGCTATAATGGGTTAAGACTTTTGGGGATGTTGGCGTATGATGAACATATTTTCCATGGGGTTACATGTGCATCTTTGGGAGCCAGAGAGTTGATTATAGCAGACTGAAAAATGTCCCCCGAAATATCAAAGTCCTTGTCACTAGAGCCCATAAATGTAACATTTTATGGTGAAAGAGACTTTTGAGGTGTGATAAGGGATTTTGAGATGAAGGGATTTTCCTGGATCCTCTGGGTAAGCCCTAAATGTAATTACAAATACCCTTATATGAAGGATAATTGGGATAGTCAACACAGAAGAGAATGAGGTAATATGACTACTGAAGTAGACATTGAAGTGATGTGGCCACAAGCCAAGAAATGCTGGCAGCCACGGGAAGCTGGAAGCAGCCAGAGGTAACTTCTCTAGAGCCTCTGGAAGGAATGGGCCCTTCTGACAAACTGATTTTGATCTGATGAAATGATTTCAAACTTCTGGAATTCAGAACTGTAAGACAATAGATGTGTGTTATTTTAAGCCACAGGGTTTGTGGTAATTTGTTACCACAGCCATAGAAAATGAACAAAGTCATAAGTGGGAGAAGAGAACTCAAAGTCAGTTCTAGCCAAGTGCCCACTATACAGGGTCAAGGACTTCTGCTACAACTGAATGCCTGGCTTAGCTCAGAGCCTCCTGGCAGCCAAGGGAAGAAGACAAGAACATCAGATTATAAAATGGTCATCATCTAATATAATAAAAACTATTCATTATTAGCAGAGTGAAACTTTTTCACATTTTCACCATTTTTAAAAGATCCTGTGAAAGGGCTACCATACAACTTAATGGACAATATCTTTAAATTTTCTCTGATGATGCATCTCTGTTCTCCTTTGGCTTTAGGCATAAGGTGAAATCGCTGCTCCGTGAAAGACTTTCTAAGCCATAGAAGCTAAATGACCATCTAGGGATAATGTATACTACAGATGCGTAATAAAACAGAGGCAGAATAATTAGCATGTCCCTCATAATGTGTGTGTCAGCGGGGGTTCATACAATTTTTCGTACAAACAGAGACACTGGTAGTGAAAAGCAGCACTGGGACAACAGGCTCAAGCAGAAGCTGTTCCAGAGGAAATGAGACACAAGATCCTATTATCATACACACCACCCTTAAGAGTTAGGAGAGAGCCCAGCCAAATCTACAGAATGCCATTTCTAAAGAGTGTGTCAGTCCCTGACTAAGACTAAAACAATTTTTGTTCAGGGCTCACAGACTTCCTAGATATCAGCATAAATTATCTTCTGTGGACTACTATCTTTTAATTTTACAAATAATATTATAAAGCAAAATATAATTTTTATACTTTAAAAAGGCTATCCAGAATTCGAACATCTGGCAAGTCAAATACATTATTCTTCCAGGACTTATAAAATATGCATACATATATCTCATTTTATAATTGCTGTTTTAGCATAGGTAACAGTTTTTCTCTTTTTCAAGGTTCTAAATTATCATGTGATTTATCATTTTAATACCTGCATAATGCCCCAGTGAATGGAATTATATATTAGATATATTTAAACATTCTTTCATTAGATATTTTGGTCTTCTCCCAATTTGGCTGATAATTTACCATAAATGATGTGAAATTGCAATGCATGTTTTGAGTCAATAACTTGTTCCTGTCAGATTCTTTTAAAATAAATTCTGAGAGGTGAGATCACTTGCATTGAAGGATTCTCAACTTCTCATCTGAAGTCTGTTCATGGCCTAAAATCAGGGGTGTCCAGCCTTTTGGCATCTCTGGGCCACACTGAAAGGAGAAGAATTGTCTTGGGCCACACATTGAATATACAAACACTAATGAAAACTGGTGAGCAAAAAAAAAAAAAAGGTTTTGAGTAAATTTACAACTTTGTGTTGGGCCGCATTCATAGCCATCCTGGCCTGCATGTGGCCTGCAGCCCGTGGGTTGGACACCGCTGGATGTCATTGAAAGGACCACTGCATACCATGATGGGCAATGTCTTTAAAATGACCAAGTTTGTTTTCCCTGTCCGGTTTATATGGAATCTATATCCATAGTGTCAAAACCAAACAGTGCAGAGTCATTTCATGGGGCAGGTGGCGGCTCCGGAAGGTGGAGTCTCCCTCCCCTGGTCTCATCCAGTGTGGATCTTAGTCATAATGGCACCCAAAGAACAGCTGGCTCAGTCCACTTTCTCCCTGGTCAGCGCAGAGCAGACCCGAGAAGCAGAATACTATTTTTGGACAAAATTGGCATTTAAAAATCTGTTTATTTACAGCTCCTATAACATTTTCTTGGCAATAGCCCACTATTTTTCTTAAGAGGAGGCACTGGGGAAAAATAATGCCCTGTATATTTTTTTGTTTTTCATTTAAAATGTAACTGTGCAAAGATAAATATATAAGATTGTTTCTTCACTGAGGCACTGTTTATCATAGCAAAAGCAAAAAACAAACACTAAAAAATAATCTGTACCCTAAATACCCATCAGTCCATCACAAAAAAAATTAAATATGTACATTAGTACATGAGTACAAAAGAAAGAAGCAATCTATAAATCTTTATTTAAAAAAAGATCTCAAATATATATCAGGTGAAAAGTGTCCATGTATGATCACATTTATATAAAGCAAAACAGAGCAATCTATACATACAAATATAGTTTTAACATTATGGCAGAACAACAAAAATGGATAATAATCTTACCTCTTGGGGATGGTTCTGGAGTTGATGGTATGAAGAACAATTTTTAATGTTTATCTTGTACCCTTTTCTACTATTGCAACTTTTGGCCATAAGCATGATCATCATAATAACTAGGTAATCAAGAAAGGGATTAGCCAGTAGGCATTGACTGATAACCTATTTTCTATTAGGAGTTATAGTGATTATAAAATATACCAGAGATGGTGTGTTTTTGAACCAGCTGAATCTCCCTGGGCAGTCATTGAAACTCTCTGAATCTGACCAGGTGTCTCGGTTACAGCACCACTAGGGGATCTCATGCAAATGGATTAATTGCTCAGTTTCCTCATCTGTAAATCTGAGTAACACTTGCTTCATGGGTTTCTGATGTGATTCGGATAGTGCCTACATCTTAGCACAGCTTAGACACATACTATTAACTCCACCTACGCCTTCAAAGAGGTCCAAACCAAGTTCAGATTTTCTATGGGTCCTGTGGAATACTATATATCTGGGAATTTTACCAAGTGAATATTGTGAAGTCACAGAAGTCTGAGACATGCTCTCTTTGAGAGTCACAATGGGCATCAGGCTTTTAAAGGTTCCGAAAAATTACAGCCAAGTGTTTCCTAAAAGTCCTCCTGCCCCGAGGCCTCCCCGTGCTCCATTATTTTACAGCGTAATCACCCACAGCATATGATATTTGCTAATCAGATCGAATTACACCCCATTTACTACTACTCCTACTACTATACTTTTATTTTACTCAAATATTCTGGATGTGACAAGCTTAGCAAATAAAAGTTCTATTTGCACTTGACTGTCTCAGGCTTTATAATATTACCAAAGAAAAACAACCAATACCAAAAAAGTTAATCATCTGCAGGTATCGCTGAGGATCATTTTGTTAAATTAAAGAAATGCCCCTTGACTAAGGCTATTTATGCCTGTCAGTAAATGAAAAAGAATGGGTTGGAATTATGTTTGAATTTTACCCTCTCCTACTTCCTCATCCTCAGAAACTACATTCATGTTTGAAAAGGCCACAATGACATGGTCCCAAAGGCCTTGAAAACCTTAGAGTGGTGTCTCAAAGGACTTTGGTGTTAGACATACCTAAGTTTGTCTAACTTTGTCATTCGACCACTTTCTAGTTACTAATTAGTGCAAATAACTCACTACTTACTATTTTCACGATTTTTAGGGAATGTTACTTAACACTGGACAATGATTTTTTATCTATAATGGTCACGAAATTCTTAGTTCACGTAGTATGGCGGATTGTTTTTTAAAAAAATGACTTCCACTACTCCTGGTCCGGTATTATCCATCCTCTTTTGCAGTGTAACCTGCAAGCCCCTCCCATGAAGAGGTAGAGTCCACACCCTCACCCCTTGAATCTGGGCTGCCTTTGGGATTTGCTTTGACCACACTGAGGCAGAAATGACATTATGCCAGTTTCAGGCCTAGGTCTTTCCAAGAGGCCATGCATACTCTTGCTTTTGCTCTTGGGACTGCCCCTTCCCCTAGTTACCATGTGAAAAATCCCTGGCTAGCCTGTGGGATGATGAGTGATCATATAAAGGAGAGGCCAGTTGTCCCAGCAAAGGTAGTCCAGTCTAGATCCAGCCATACTCCAAACATGTGGGAAAGCCCAGCCTAGACCATCAGAGTCAGCTCTCTGACCTGCATGCGACCACAGAGGCTAGAGTGAGCCCAGCCAAGACCAGGAGAACCAGCCAATTACTCATGAATCCGTGAGCAATACTAAGTGCCACCGAGCTGGGGGATAGTGGTTATGGAGCAAAAGCCAGCGGATACACATGACAATCTGAACCATTTAAAAAAGTTGATATTTTTATGTTTCTAAAATAGTTGATCTATTTATGCTGCTTATGCCAACGCTTATTAATATTTGTTTAACATATATACACTAACAACAAATAGAACAGTATGCTCCTTAATAAAATTATAAGAGAGATCTCATTCAAGAATGTTGTGATTGTTTAATGTTGAAAGACATTAGCAGTTACGTTATCATTAGGAAGTAAATTATTTAATTCCATTTGGTGACCATGATAGTTAATAATGTTCCAAATTGTTATGGCAACCTCCAAGTAACTCAGAAAAACTGATACACAGACCAAAGATATCCATCCAATTCCAAGGTCAAATCTGAATAATATCTTTAATTGTTGCTTGCTCCCATATCCTTGGTGCCTAGCACAGTGCCCAGTGTGGAGGCAGTGCTCTATCGCCGTGGCCCAGTGGGTAGGAGCAAGGCCTCAGGTGTCAGACTTTCTGAGTCTGAATCCCACTTCCTTTAACCCCCTGCCTTGTCTCAGTTTCCTCATCTGCAAAGCAGGATAGCAGCCTTGCTCACGTTTCTCATTTGTAGTAAGGATTAAGTGAGATTCCTCAGGTAAATTACTTAGAGTAGTACCCAGCCCATGACCAGTGCACAAAACATGTTGGGTATTTCTCTCTGTTGGGTGGCTTTTGTTTTAAATGTACTCCAGGACACAGAGATGTGTGCAGAAGTTCAGGGCATGTGTGCATACCCACTCCTGGTGCTTGCTGGTTCCCTCAGGCTGTCAGAAGCTCTCCTGCAAACACTAAGACAAACATCAAAGAGACGACTATAGAGAAAGCAGAGTTTCGAGAGATGCTGTGGAGAATTTAAATGTCATGTCTCAGCAATCGTGATGAGACAGACTGAAATAAATAACACTGTATTAACTCAGGATCTATTGCCAGCATGTCTGATACTTACAGGTGGGCACCTATTGTTCTGTCTGCAAAAGACTCCATTAAACAAAACCCACTGTCTATGATGCAGGCATGAAGGGTAGAACCACAAGTGACTGCTTTCTCCACTTTCGTTTTGGCCGCTCGCCCATCAACAAGCCCGTCAGACCTGTGCTTTCACACAAATTCGCACCGGATAATTTGGCTGATGACCCAAGGCTGACATGTGGACCCAGATTTCAATGAAAGGTGAATAGACAACTTATTTGCACTCATATTATCCTTCCTTGTAGAACCTCATTATTTTCCTTCCCAGAACCCCTATCTATCAAACCAAGTCGAGAAATTGCTACCCCTACAATTTGTTAACAGAAAACAAGGGCTGTATAAATCATCCCCAATCTTCACATAATTTACCCTTGACTTCACATTTAGATTCTTCATTGTGTTAAGCACTTTTGAATTTCATCTTCTCAATGATCACACGGGGGATCCCGTAAGATCAAAGTTTACCTCATTTTTCCTGTAACAAATATTTTTCCCAAAATGTACATCCACCTTAAACATGAAGACAGAATGGAAAAACCAACCAATATACACAGAACGATAGTCATACAAACAACTTGCCTGGGTATTCCTGATTTAATTCTACCAGGAGGATCATCAGATGGCTGGCCTTCTGTTTACCTAACTATGCTAATGGATGAATGAGGTAGCCCTTGCTAGATGAATGGATCAGATACAGTCTAGAAATATTCTTGTTTCTTCCTAGTCTCTCCCTGAGCCCTCTACCTTCACAGTTAAACATAGGCTTATCCAAAATATATTTTTTAAAATCTTCCTTTTATAGTAAAGAAACTGCATGAAACAAAAAATGAAGTCAGAACTAAAAAATGGTTTATCTTTTCCATACAGTGTCATTCACTGAAGTTCTACAGGGAAATGTGAGGCTTGATTTACCTCTGGGAATCACCCGGAAAAATTAACAGCTACCCAGGGACTTAGCTTGTGTCAACAACAAACCAAATACAACTTTCCAAACGCACTTAATTGTCTGCAGGATGCAGTAGGTCTTCCTCTGTCTCCTTGCTCAGACATGACACACCAGGTTACATAAAACCAAATTGCCATTCTCCACCCTAATATTTACTATAGCTCAGTGAACCAACCAGCCAGGTGGAGAGCAGCAAAGAGTAAGACTCCGTCCAGGCAAAGCTAAGAAAGTAAAGCAGAGGGGAAAGCCATTTCTAGATAAAGATACATAAACCCCAGCCTGTCTCCTTGAAATACTTGTACAATTTTTAAAAAGAAGACCATCACTACTCACCCCAGCACTTCTTGCCTTTTCTCTCTTTCTACTTCAGCAATTTCTAAAGTCACAGATGGGAGAGTTGGACAGAATAGGGCAGAACATCCATGTGTGTGTGAGCCTGTGGACCATCTGAGTGGTCCATAAGCATCCCCCCAGCTACCTTGGGATCAACAGCATAGTACATGCTCAATGAAAGATCAGATGGCTGAAAGTACAGCAAAAGCTTCTCAAGAACCTAAGAGTCTGAAGGGGTGGGGGCTGAGGTCCTGGGAGGGACCTCACCAGTGCAGACTTCCACACTCTACCCCATCTGCATGGCAGTTCCCATGGAAAGGAGGTGGAACGAGAGCCACTAATTGTGAGCTGCTTCTTGTGCAATCAGGTGCAAAATAAAAACAGAGAGCCTCTGGCACTGGGGAAATGAAGAAGGCAGCATCCAAACCATGAAAACTGGCATCCAGCAAGATGAGGAGGATGATGTCTCTACTTCCCACAAGCCACCCAGGGATGGCCCTGGTCACAGGAGGCCATGCTCTGAGATGGCTTGCTATTATTAACATCGGGATGGGTCCTGGTGTCCCAGATATACTGTCACTGAATCTGTGACACTGGCTTGGCCCATGAGTTTCAGAGACATATAATTAAAACATGAAAGTAAATTATTTATAGGGAGCAAGTGGCAGAGAGAGGCGGAATCTGTACCAAGTGGATGTTTCACTTTAAATTTGCAGCATTTCCCTCTTTGCCTAGACTGTGTCTCAGCTCTCGAAGGCAAGCGTGCATCTGCAACCCTGAGGGAGGTGGGGCGTCTGAGAGTCTACACGGCCTCCGTGTGCTCAGCTGCTGGGAACTCCCTGGAGCAGAGGTGACTCTGACAGGGCCGCAGACACCAAGTTCTCTCCAGCTGCAGAAACAGATGACTCTCATGCCGTGATGGGGAAACCATAGCCTTGGCCACATGAAGCACTGATTTTTCTACTATCCAGGTTGTAGATTCTTGTCTGTTTGGGGGACTCAGGTGGCTCTGTTCAAACTGACCAATAATTATAAGGAGCAGAGACTGCCCTGCTCTTGTACTGCCAGAACTAGGAGGAGTTGATAGAAAAGTGTACTCCAGGCAGTAATTATTGGAGTGTGAAGGAAATGGTCATTATTCTCTACTGGTGCTGGCAAATATTCCCCAACTAGGCTGGACTTTTGCCCCTGGAACAAAGAACCAGCAGGACTATTATTCCTGTGGTCCTTTATCCAAAATGGGTGCCTGTTTTCTGCAGGGGAGAATGACCCTATCTCCTGGCCAGCAAAGGACAGAGGCCTGGGTGTCTAGGTAGGAACATATTTTTGAAGGTTCATCCCTTCCCTATTAATGTCATTGTAAAACGTCCATGTTTTGTCTTCCCATGTACACCTGGAGCACCTGAGCCTTTTCCGAGATGACCAAAATGAAAGCTTCCATGAGGTGCTTTTATTGTGTCAACAAAAGAAACACTGATGGAAATCTTTCCAGAGGCCACTTGTGGAATGTCTTCTTGTTTGGTGGCACTGTCCAGTGGCCGCATGAATTAGAGCCACGGGAGATGAAGGAACCGGTCTAATTCTTGATTATTCAAACTATGGGTTATCTCAAGCCCTGAATTTTCTCCCCATTCCAACTGCCTCCTGCATCCTGGGTCATTTTCACTGCTTGTTATCGCCAGCATCAGAGGGAAGGCAGAGGAGATGAAAGGAAACGAAATTCAAGTGAATCTCTCCTGCCACTTGTTCGCAGCTCAGCTCAGAAGTATACAAGGGGGAGGCAGCTGCAGCTCTTCTGTGGGTTTCAGTTCTTCATGCTATTCTTGTCCCCCCTGCTGCCAGGCAATATCGAGTGGGCTGCATGGAAATGATCTGTGGGATGAAAGAAGAAAGGAGGGAGGGGAGAGGCTCCCTCTAACAGTAGCTTCTTCAAAGAATAGGAAAGGGAATTATATGCTCAGTGGCAGCACGCCACACAGATTAGTCCAAATTGTATTAAACAAACTCCTGTTTGGAAGCATCTTATCCCCTCAGAACGAGAGGAACAGCGATGCTGAGACCATATTTAGAGCAATTATAATGCAGAGGATGCACTGATTGTCATAGCAGCACAAAAGAAAAAGAGAAAGTATTCTTAAAAGAGTGTGCCAAGGACAGCAAAAGCAGAAACAAGCAAAGACTGTCTCCAAACCCTAAAGAATAATGAAAAGAGAGAAAAATACATTAAGACATTTAAACCCACTCTTGCCAACACAGATAATATGGCAGGGGGAGGACGGAACCCTTGAGCAAAAGCAACTGTCCTCCTCTCTCTGACTTTATGACACAGAAAGGGGTTGGACTATGGTACCAACGTTCTGTCCTGCTCTGTGGTGGACATTGAGACGTGCTGCCCAGCTGCCCCTGCCATGAAGGGCTTATCCTAGCTGTGGGAATGCTGGTGGCAGAGAACTTCGAGCTACCAGATGCTTTGGGGCTTGTGTCCATGGCAGACTTACTTTACCTTCCAGCCAAATGACTGGCCACATCCAATGGCTGACTAATATAGGAAGACAAAGGCCTGGCCATCTTGGCCTAATGTGGGTCAGCTCTGAAGGGCCATTCTAGATCCAGGGCTGCCTGTGGCATTGGCTGAGGCTACCACAGGGTCTGCACCACAGCTCGACTTCACCCTCTCTCTAATCCATCCCATTCCACCCACAAACGTTGATCTCAGGGGTTCCTCTTAATAAACCTCTTATATGTGGAATCACATCTCCAGAGTCTTCTCCCTTATAAGCTCAATATGCAGTAATCACTACTTCTTTCTCATCCTGCCTGGGATGTATAGCTTATCACTTTTTCTGAGCTGAACATTCACGTTTGTGTATGCTATTGGTGTGTGTAAGAAGAGATGCTATGAAACCGGTCAAAGAAGAAATGCAAGTTGGAGGTGGGGTGGGAAATGCCAGTGAGAAAAACTCTTTCATGAGATGAATGGAAACAGAATAAAGAGATTTGGCTTCACATATAGTATTAAAAGAATCAGTACTAAAGTGACCATAAGGAACGTGAAACACCGAAAAGTCACAACTATATCAGTTAAGAAATGTTTATGGCACCCATATTGGGTCCAAGCATTGGGAGGAAAACAGTGAGTGGGGACAATGTGGTGTTTACCAGGGGAAGGTAAGGGGCATAGTCTGTGTGAATCCCCTACTGTAGCTCAACCCATTAATGGGCAAGTAAGCTTTTTGGCTAAGCCAAGGAACATGACATCTTCTATGGGGGGAACTGCTTGCAGTACAATTTTAGAGAATGTTTGCCACCAGATGAAGACATCAATAGCAGAGAGACTGGACTGAAGTATTGATTGATCTGGACACACTCCCCCACTGAATGTCATTAGACACAGCCTTTAGTTAGACCCTACGTCTGGGAGGAGGCAAACGGGATACAGCTCAATCAATGCAGATTCGTGAAACCAAGATCTTCCTGAATTGTCTTATAGGAGTTTTCCATCAACTGAACTGCCTAAGAAGTTTAAGATAGAGCCAAAAAATAGAATAATATGCATCTATTTTTTAAAAAGGCAAACACATGCCCTGGCTGGTGTAGCTCAATGGGTTGAGCATGGGCCTGCGAACCAAATGATCGTGGTTCGATTCCCAGTCAGGGCACGTGCTTGGGTTGCAGGCCAGTTCCCAGCAGGGGACACATGAGAGGGAACCACACATTGATATTTCTCTCCCTCTCTCCTTCCCTTCCCCTCTGAAGATAAATAAATTTAAAAAAAGCAACACACACACATGCATACATATAAGCACATATGTAAAGTCTATCACATCCTAATATTAAAGGGAAAAAAAGCCAGTTGTAGAATAGTGTGCATGGCAGTATAATTCCATTTTAATCAGCAAATACATATATAGCATCAGAAACTACATCGGATAATTTCACAATTACTAACTCATTGAACACATATAACTACCTTTCAAGAACTTTACAAATATAGGCTTCATTTTCCAGGTGAAGAAATTGCAGCGTAGAGAAATCAGTGAATGTGCCCATGGCCACAGAGTTAACAAGTGGTTCAGCCAGAATTGGAACTGCTCTCTCTCATCAACACACTGAAGCTGGCCTTTGCGAGGAGGAAGTGTAGTGACACCACCTGACATCTGGATGATGTCTTAGGGTTTACCATATGTTTTACAGAGGTGTGGCTGTCACTGTAGTGCTTCGCACAATTTTCAGTGCTCCTCCTGGGAACTAGCAGGATTGCCCTTCTCCAACCTCTTTGTAGGTAGGTGTGGTCATGTGACCGCTTCGGTGAATGAATTCTGAGCAGAACTTAGGTGATTTTTAAGCACCTCCCCCACACTTTTGCATCTCACCTCCTTCCATCTTCCTGGATCAGTCCGTAGCTGGGAAAAGCAGATACCCTCACGGACTCATGTGGACATGTAGTGCAAATAAGAAATAAACTTCTTTGCCCTTTTAAGCCACTGAAATGGAGCTTATGTACTCCTGCAGCATCACCAAGCTCACCCTCACCATTGGAGTTGCTTAACCTCCTTCCACAGGCTAGTAAGATGGAAAGGCCTTTGGCAGCAGATACTGAGGGTCGAGAACCCTTTTAGAAAAAAAGGACAACTTGAGCAAAGTCAAGAAGACAAGAAAGTATATCTGAGCAAGTGCAAATATCCGGTGTGTGTACGAACACTGAAGTGCCCACCAGGGTAAAACCAGAATGCTGAATGCCATGTGAATAAGGATTTCATTGTGAACTTACGAAATATAGATAAATAAATAAAGTTATTAATAAAGTTATAAATAAAGTTATTAAGAGAAGTGGGGCAAAGGACCAGAAATTGTCAGAGAAAAGTGTAAGCATAGATGCAGCATGTGTTATGGTCAAGGCCAAGACATCATCAAGATTTTCCTACCAACCTGCCCAATTCCTGACACTGCACGGTCCTTTCAATGCTGTGCAGATTGAGACTCAAGATTGATTTCATGGGAACTAGCTGTACGGGCCAGTCCCATGCAATCTGCTTTCACCTTTGGGTCCTTGGCCACTATCAGAAAATGCAAAGCCTTTCCAGAGAGGGCTGGAACTTTCCCAACTTTATTTTTAAAAAGAGAGAGAGAGAGGAAAAAAAGACACCAAGGGAATGTTCACCCTGTTGTGATCCTGACTGAATAACCAGCAAGCCATCTACACCAGCTGATCCAGCAGCAGAAACAGGACAGATCCGCAGCAGACGATTCAGCAAGAGCATCCTGAGGCAGTATTGAACGGAACAAGCCTGTAGACTAGGGATCAGCCAGTGCCAGACATTACCATGCCTTACGCTCAGAAGAGCCCAAAGAGTTGGCTCTGAAATTTGCCTGGTGAATTGCTGGAAAGGAAGAACCGAGGTTTAGTCATGAGAAATTCTGCTGCAGGTAATTTAGGAAAAGTGGATGTCCCAGCTCTGCACAAATAGGCAGAGGAATACAAAACGGAAGCCTGGCCAGGCTGCTCCTGGAGCCGGAACTGATAACTAGTGGAAGCATCCTGCTCCTGGCAGGCAGTTTTTAGGAATAGAGTCTGTGGCTAGTCTCAGTGCTTCAATAGGGTCGAAACCTCTGGCACTTATGGGTCCACATAGCCACAGCCCTTACGTACTGGACCTTCAAAAATGGCTATGCTTCCATTCCTGATCTGCACCCTAGAGCCCTTGGTGGGGCCCTGTCATGACTCTGTCTGCTCCTTGGGAAATCCAACCCCCACTGTAACCTTGCCAACCCCTTCTTCATTTGGTCTAAATAATGGGATCCCGGGAAAAAAAACTGCTGCAACTGCTCAAATCTGGCTTTGCCAACATTTGGAGATTACAGACGCTGCTGCTGCAATTTACCGAGCAGACGAGACGACTGTAAAGTTAATGCCATCCTGCATCAAGCCAGTGCTTGCCATGCCCCTACAGTTGTGATCTGACTGCTGCCTCCTGCCCGGGTGGAGCCAGGGAAACCCGACAGCCTCATGCATTTCCCTTCCCTAGATCCTGACCTTTCTTAACCTCCTTCCATTTCCAAAAGGTATGGCTGAAGTCTCAGCATGCCTTGGGATTAAGCATGATTAGAATATAAAAGATCTCAAAATTCAGTTGCGGGGGTTTAACTGGTATAACAAAAATGAAGACAGACTGTTTTTGCATGTCACTTTTAATACATGCTGCAGAATGCCTGTGTAGAGAAACACAGTGTGTAAATTAGGAAATCGCAGATCGCACATTGTGTTGGGTAAACATGATGGAAAAGTGAAATAAAAAATAGAAATCTAATTGACGTAGAAGAAAGAAAAACAGCAATCTTTTGATGCTAATGTTCTTTGGGCGAACATCACATGCAATACGCAATGGGACGGTAAAGAACCTGCCCATTGGGGGAATGACCCCCCGTGTGAGAACCCTGAAGTGAGGGGCCTTCACAGAAGGCCAGTGTGGCTTTCAAATGAACAATTCCACCACCAAAGAGAACATTTGATTTTTTCCAGGCTGGGGTCTGTCTCTCTGGTGGCACCTGGCCAGGAAGTCTATTTTTCCATCTCAGTGACAGGACTTCCCGGGGGAAAATAAATAGCTCTTCCCACCAGGAACAAAAGCAAAAAGGCAATGTAGTTACACAGTGAACCAGGTGACTAGAGAGCAACCAAAGAAGTTCTCTTCTGCAGGTGACATTGTGTATATGTAGGGGTGAGGGTGGGCGGGGAGCAAAGCAGAAAGAGGGAGGAAACTTGAAAATTTATAAGGGGGAGTGGCAATAATGGGACACAGATTACATGTCGCGGAGATCTAAATCCTAGGCAATGTGTAAGAAAAACAAAATCAGCATGAAATGAGTGGGTAGGACAGACAGGAGGGGCCGGTGGCAGAGCTGTTGCCACATCCTGGGTGAGAAAAGATTGAGGGTTAACTGTACAACAAGACTACAGTGTAAAATGCATCTGGTTAACTGCAAAACCTGGTCAAGCCTTGCACATGCTGATTTATTAAATGGGTTGTTTCATTTAAATTTTCAATTACAGAGCCTTTGCTTGTTTCAGAAATGCTTTCCTTCATACCAGGTTTATCGACCATCTCAGTTCCAGACAGTGATTGACATCAATGATAACACAGTGATAACAATGATTGTTGTAATTGCAGTGGATGACATTTATTAGCCCTTACTTTGGATTCTATGCTTTATACACATCAGCTCATCCTATTCCACCCTCAGAGCTCTCTGGAAAGGTGGGAACCACTATGGGTCCCGTCTACAGATGAGGAAATCAAAGCTCAGAGAAGTTGGCTTGAGTCAGTGGCGGACCCAGAGATGCTGACTGCACAGCCTGAGCTCATAAATCTTAGGGACTATTATCTCTTGCTGTGCAGAAGTAATGGATTTATGTCGACTCTTCTCTATCAGACTGTGAAGAAGAAAGTTGCATGTGCTACAAGTTTAGTTGTGGTTTTCAAATTGATTTCCCTGTATAACCACATCTAAACATTACACTATATTAACCATAAATTCTACACCTATAATTTTTTTGTTTGTTAACACAATTTAGTGCAATCCCAAAGGACTGACATTAGGTAATCGCTGTCTAAAAAATGCTCATATGCACAAAAGAAAAATAAAAAGGACAAGCAAATGTCAATGAGAACAGAAACTCTGTATTAATTACCTCACTTTCTAACCTTCTCCTAATTCTTTCTCACGTCCTCTAAAGCTATTATTTTTAAAAGCCTAATCCAGACCACATTATTTAACTTGTCTCGTGTGGTATGTGACAAAAATATATGAGAGAACAAAAGGCTAGGTTTTTCTCTTCTTGGTTCAGTGTTACCTTTGGGTTGCATCTTTCAAAGGAAAATTCTATAGTTAATAATGGAATAAGAAAGATAAAGCTGAAATATTTGGAAATCTGTGTTTTAAGATATAACAAAATAGGTCCCACCTTTTGGGCTGGACCATACTTTAATTCTTTCGGTGACAATGGAACAAAAGATCTTGGAGACAAAGAAGGAGGAGCCAGCTACAGTTTCCTTTACCAAATGCAACACCCAAACCATTTTTACATGGGTTTTTGGCATTCTGACTGAACAGTTCAAGTCAGAACTGTTTGTTTTGTTTTAAAAGGTCAACTGCTTGAACTGTTCTGGGCTGCACAGTGGGAACTTCAGGTTTGTGACATGGAGTGACAGAGAGGCTATAGGAAACCAAAGTGGTCTCTTCTGTGTGACATTCCTGGGCTACCTACTCTTCCAACAAATGGGTGAGATGAAAAATCCCAATTCCCAGACCCATCGGGAAGTTTACAGTCTCTGTCCCTGGCATTAGAACTCATCTAGAAGAAATGCCATCAAAACTTTTTAAAATTTTATTTGTGAGACAAACACATAGTCGATTCTTAAGTAGATCAATGAGATATATTTCTCAAAAGTGCAACTTAGCAGGATTCTGAAACAGTTCAAGCAGAGCATTCGTGCATATAACTTTCTTCATCAGTGGATATTTTTTGGGAAATTTTTGATACCTTGGGACAATAGTCATTATTTATTGGTATCTTTGGATTAACGTAAGAAGGAACAATTTCTACCTAGCTGGAACCAGGAGACTCAGATTCCTGTGGATACTAAAGCTCTATGCATCCTATTTTCAGTGTCTCAAGTACATATGACATTTCTTCTTAAAAACAAAATAGTTATTCTAAGCTAGAAACTTTTTTTAAAGATTTTATTTATTTATACTTAGAGGGGAAGGGTTAGGGAGAGAAACATCAATGTGTGGTTGCCTCTCGTGTGTCCCTTGCTGGGAACTGGCCTGCAACCCAGGCATGTGCCCTGACTGGGAATCGAACCATGATCCTTTGGTTCACAGGCCCGTGCTCAATCCACTGAGCTATACCAGCCAGGGCCTAAGCTAGAATCTTTAAATGATCAACTATGTAACTTTCACCAAATTACTTTAACCTCTCCGTATCTTGGTTTTCTTTTCTGCAAAATGGGGACAATTGCCTCAACTTTAAGATTTACTTATCTGTTTCCACTGTCATTCTACTAATTCTCTATCTGACTCTAACATAGAGTAGTTAAGGACCTGTGACCCAAGTCTGCAGGTAAAATGGAAGCAAATCTCATGCAGGCCAGGAAACTTTTGATATTCTTACAAATGTAGTGCTCAGAAAGTCTCTCTCATAGACATAATAATAATAATAATAATAATAATAATAATAATAATAATAAAATAATTTGCAGTGTAATAGATCTTCAGGGCAGCTATTCTCTTTTGCACCCTGCCAAATATATCGTGGATGTTACATGTATATGTTAATTAATATATTAATCTAATAATATACCCTTGAAGTTCTAAAAGGATGGCTTTCTGTGCTGAACTGTGGTGGGTGGGTGGGAAACTGGTGTCTGGTTTCTTAATCCCAGCCCTCCTTCATAAAGCATGCCTCTGGGCTGGGCCTCGCTTCTCCTCCATGTCTCTGGGTAGGGAGTGGCAGTGGGAGAGGAAGCGGATGAGGTTTCAAGTAAGGGATTCTGGGTGAGGATGCCAGGGATGCCTCTGTGTCTCTTGAGTTTTGGGTGGAGAAGAGAATAAACCTTTAGAAGACAAGGAGGATGTGGAATGCTACTGGAGAGGAAGAATGTGACAAGTAAAATACAACCACAGTGCGTCCCACCCACTCTTAGCACAGGTACTGCTATATTCCAGAGTCCAGAACAGTTCCCCATAAAATGAAATATTCATCTTAGCAAACAGTAATGCCATCCATTTATTCAACAACTTTGTACTGGGAGCCTATTATGTGCCAGGCACTGATTAAGGAGCTGTGGATGCAGAAATAAATATAACAGCACAAAGCACTCCTTCAGAAGACTAGTTTTCCCACAAGCAAGATGGGCATCACCTCCCTATATGAGAAATGGTTCCTACGTCTAAACATTAGTGACCAAAGGGCATCATGGGAGGCAAGAAAGAGCTCAAGGCTCATGCATGTG
Organism: Carollia perspicillata; assembly: GCA_004027735.1. NCBI lineage: Eukaryota > Metazoa > Chordata > Mammalia > Chiroptera > Phyllostomidae > Carollia > Carollia perspicillata. The sequence goes on along the minus strand of PVKM010020485.1, from coordinate 5,123 downwards.
CAGTCCTGGCTCAGCAGAGTGATTCTGGGCAGATGACTTAAGAGTTCTGAGGTTCTGTGAAAGTACTTAGAAAAATGCAAGCAAGACCATATGGTCTCTCATGTATCTACTTTAGTCTTTACCTGTTAATTCTAAATAAAACACAGAGAGGAGATACTTTCCTGTTCTGGCAAGAAAATCTTCAGTACAATCAATATAGAATGTTTAACACTACAGATATAGGATTCTTAATGCTGTCCAACACACAGTTCTCATTTCCTAGAGGAAAAGATGATTCACCATCCCATTTCAATGGCCACCCCCAGGACTCTGGGCTGTTCAAGAAATTATCCAGTCGTGCTAACACTGTACCAAACGCCTAACCAGACTGGCCCAGCAGGAGTCTTTCTCTACTATCAGTAGAAACAGAGTGAAAAGGCTAAATAAAATAACTCTTTATACATTGATACCCAAAAGCATTAAGGAACTATCCAAATAAAAAAGCTCTTATGTTATTTTGGCTCTTCAGCAACAAGACACATGGAAATTTAAATGTTATAATTTTAAGAAAGAAGAAAGACCCAGGACAAGTTTTTTTTTTTCTTCCTTTCTCCTTGAAATACAAAACACCACCTGGGAAAACAAGGCTAAAATAAAAATAGTAAAAAAAAAAAATGTATGTCCCAGGATTCCAAGTAATATGACTTTTTGTTATTTTATTGTTTCCATGACCTTTAGTAACTTGCTTAAAAATCAAAAGTGGCATGAAATTAGGTACTCAGGACAACTAATTCAGGGGCCATTTTTCTTAGTTGCCCTGGAGTGAGAAGCTGATTCACACCTGAACCTTTACTTTTCACGCATAATGACTCCATCTCACTTGAGACTCAAAGGTGTAGACAGCGAGTGTGTGGAACCATGAGGGCAGGGAGACTCCTGCACCCTAGGGTGGCTTTGTTGCCCTTGTCCTTCCCTGGTCTATGGACCAGCAACACTTGCATTCTTAGAAACACAGAATCTCAGGTTCCACTCGAGACCTACTGTATACGGACCTGCATTTTCACAAGATCCAGGTGATGCGTTGTACAAGGAGGTGTGATTCTCTCTGCCTGGGCCACCTCTGCAGACTGAAGGAACAAAGCAAGTAATCACCGTAGGGAATAGGCTAATGGAGAAAACGAAACTAAGGGATTCCTACTCTCCTTCATGTGACATTCCTTTGCTTTTTCCCCAAGTCAGTCCTTGTATTGCTTCCCTTTTATTCAATCATTTGCCCTTTTTCACAAATATTTTCTATGAGCTTCCCATGTGCCAGGCACTGCTTCCCAAGTTGAAGATAAAGCAATGAACACAACAGGCCAGGTCTCTGCTCCCATAAAGCTTCACATTCTGGTGGAGGAAGGAGGGGCAAACAAGAGGCAAATAAACTGCTGAAAGTTAGGAGCAACAGCTCCTGTAAATAATAACAAAGCAAAACAGAAGAATGAAGCCTGTTGGTGTGTGACAGTGCTGTTTAAGATAGGAAGATTGGGGGAAACCTCTCCAAGATGGTAACTTTTCAGCCGAGAACTGACTGAAGCAAAGAAATGATCTATGAAGATAGTGGGGGGGACACTGTTCAGGCAGAAGTAACAGCGTGTGCCTGAGACACCCTCAGCTTCTTTGAGGACAAGTATAAAGTTCAGAGCAGCTGAAGCAAAGCAGGCAGGGGCACAGTGGTAGAGATAGGTTTGGGGAGGTCAACAGAGGCCAGACCATAGAGGTCCTCCTCAAAGATTATGGTAGGGGGCTTCAGTTCTATTTTAAACATGATGAGAAGCTACTGGAGGATTGTGAGCAGAGAAGCAAGATGGTCTGATTTCTACAATGAACGGATAACTCTGGCTGTTATGACCATCACCTCTCCTGCAGAAGCACCTACACTGCCATAGCGTGTCCATTCTTGAAGATTTTGTATTCCCTGTTCAAATATTTGATGACTGAATGAATAACTGAATATATCCATGAATGAATGAATGGTTCTAGTAGTCAAGATTTTGCCTACCCAAGGCAAATAATTTTATGTTATATCATTCATTAAGATCTTTTCTCATCAAATCTATATGGATTTGCAATAGGACAATAGACATGTCAAATATTCCTGGAAGATCTAAGCTTCCTAGAGGAAGTTGAATTTTCACTTGGTTTTCAATGAAAGATAATGAAAAAAATACCCCTTTTTTCTCACAAGTAAAACTTAAGTATAAGAAAAATTCCTAACACTTACCCCTAGAAAGCGCTTCTTTCTTTTTTATTCTCAAAGACCTCCATGCTAAGCTTCAACAGACTGTGAATTGGGTATTGGATGACCTCCAAAGTCATTTTTACTTTTGTTTCAATGAATGTATGATTTTATGTCCTCTGATTACGGTGTTTTTCCAACCTTCCCATCAGAATAAGCTTCAAATACCAGCATTATGCTTAGCATGGGGCTTTGAGGGTCCCCTGGTTCACAGGTACAAAATCTGGACCTCCGGGCACCAACATTGACCTACAATCCGACTACTGTCAGATGTCCACAAGATACGCCAACAAGTCCTTTCTGGGGCTTTCATATGTATTGAAAACCACTTTACAATATCCTAATCTGGCTACTCTATATTCAATATTTTTTTCCATAAATTAAAACATATACAGAATGACATAGTTGTTTAGCCATAGTTGTTTTGTTGGGATGAACATCTTGGTAGGTGGACACCGATTTATTTCAATGGGTTGGGGAGAGGGGGAGTGCAGAGTCACCATGTTTTTGAAAGATCTACAAAATGAGTTTAACCATGAGTTCTTGTTACTTTATTGGGTTTTCAACTTTCTGGCAGGAAAATAGATCTTGTTTTTATTTATTTTTATTTTTATTTTATAGTGGTTCTCAAATTTTACTTATTTTTATTTTTTGTATGTACATATGTATTTATTTTTAAATCTTATTTTTCATTTTTTAAAAATTTGTTGTTCAAGTACAGTTGTCTTAATTTTACTGTTACCATTTTCTTGTTTTAAAAACCCATAACATTTTAATTCTTGGCCTTTCTGTTAGGGAAGAATGTAAAGCACAAGTTTGCAAATGCAGAAGAATTTTAGGACAAAAACCTGAAGGCCCAGGTTGTGGTCCTGGTTAAAATAATTTGCTTCACATCCCTGAGCCTCAATTTCTCTACCTTCAAGGTGGGGCTGGTCTTGATACTCTAAATGCAGGCATTATTTCTGTAATACACATGCAGAGAGGGCTGGCTCTACCTCTCCCCATGCTAAGCACACTGTGATGGAACTGGCAGAGTATACATAGGAGGCACACTCAAGGAAAGAATTGAAATATCAGAATTCTCTGGCTAGTTCTTTCTATGCAATAATAAAGACATTAATGATTATTCAGCTTCTATTATGTTCCCAACATCACACTGAACTACTTACGTAAATTATGGCTTCCCATTTCTTAACCTAATGAGGTAGTAAGTATGATTATCTCTATTTTATGCTTGGGGAAACTGAGACACAAAGTGATCAAACAATTGGTTTGAGGTCACATAGTTAACAGTAGGACTGGGAATTCATACCAGATTCATTATCTCCTTCAAAAAAATGACTTTTGCCTTCAGTTTATTATAAAAGCTTTGATGCCACTATAATTCCTGATATTCTTATATAGTAGCACATGTGGTATTTCATGGGATTCCCAACCAACCAACCTGGGACTATCACAAGCTCCATCTTATAAATTAAGAAACCCAAAGCTCAGAAAGAAGAAACAAGTTACAAGTGGCAGATGAAAAAGAATTCAATCTTTCAGAATAAAAATACAATGAATGGCCTCTTGTATCACCCACTGTGACTGTCAAGTACGCGATGAGATAGGAGGGAGGGGACCGGACTCAAAATCAGATCCCTTGTTACTTTGGGAGATACCCTACTAATATGTCTGTCTGTATTCTAAGAGACTGATTCCTGTTTCTTATTTGTAAAAAGCAAAGTGATTAAATGATTTCTCTTTGGAACTGAGCATCTACCAGGAAATGCACATCCTTTCCTAAGTGCCCCCCGCCCCCTTCTCCTGTGATGAAAGTAATAGATTAATTAACAGCACACACAGATAAAACTTAATGGGACACGGGAGAGAAATGGTTACAATGAGGCACTAAACTGATAGCAAACTCAATCAAGTACAGACAGGGAAGATATATTAATTCACATAACTTAAAGAAGCTAAGCAGTGCCTATGGGAAGGAAAAGCCTTTTATTAAGCTCACAGAAAAGTGCCTAGAGTTGGAATATAATGGAAGGATGAGGAGGCTTGATCTTTCATCTGGCAGCCAGTCCCCACCCGCCAAGGAACAGAGCTGAACCCAAACAAAACAAACTGAAATACTTGGTTTGGAAGGGGTATCTGTTAACACTTAATTCTGCTTGTGGAAAATCCAGGGAATCAACTTTCACCAGCAGCCACATGACTTTAAGTAAGATACAACTTTGGGGAATAAAAAGTAATAAAGTGTATAATAATTTTTTCTTTAGAATGGTAAATAAGAAACCTCTTTTATTTTCCAAATTATTGGTTTTTTCTGTTCAAGTAAGACAAATTTAATGAAGAGAATAATAAATTCGAAAAAAAACAAGCAATTAGTAAAAGTTGGGGTTCAGCTCCATGACTCTTGGGGTCATAATGGGGTAAAAAGGTAACAATCACCATCTCCTTCTTTTATAGATACTGTTTAATTTTTAATGTCTTAACATAAAAATATTAAACAATATTTTGGCGTCAATAGTCCAATCATTCATTTTCTGAATCTACCTAAGGCAGCTCAGGTTTGTGAATGCAACTATGGAAGAAGAATCACCCAGCTACGGGAGCAATTTGCGTCACCTTCATGAAATAAAATGAATGGGAAATCAAAGGCAAAGGCAGTGGTTCTGGAAGCACGTGACTGGTGCACTGCAGTGGGATGTGGTGGAAGTAGCAATGACTCTGCATGTCCCTCATCCCGTCATCCAATTTTTGTTCTACACTCATAAGTACAAGGACCTCTTGGGAACACCAGTGCCTCTGTGAATCTACCATAACATAGTTGAATTTTTTAATATTCATTGACTGGAAAAAAAACTAATGACAG